>OY282643.1:127992176-128087646 GCA_958299015.1 Tetanocera ferruginea | reverse complement strand
CCTTTTCCTTTTCCTTTTCCTTTTCCTTTTCCTTTTCCTTTTCCTTTTCCTTTTTCCTTTTCCTTTTCCTTTTCCTTTTCCTTTTCCTTTTCCTTTTCCTTTTCCTTTTCCTTTTCCTTTTCCTTTTCCTTTTTCCCTTTTCCTTTTCCTTTTCCTTTTCCTTTTCCTTTTCCTTTTCCTTTTCCTTTTTCCTTTTCCTTTTCCTTTTCCTTTTCTCCTTTTCCTTTTCCTTTTCCTTTTCCTTTTCCTTTTCCCTTTTCCTTTTCCTTTTCCTTTTCCTTTTTCCTTTTCCTTTTCCTTTTCCTTTTCCTTTTCCTTTTCCTTTTCCTTTTCCTAAGCCCTATAATCATCCTTATCTCTATCTACTCTATGGATTGTGTTCTATTTATTTATTTATTTTCGCACAGCTGCATTTTTCACATTTCCCGATAATACTTTCTTTTGCATACCATTTTAAATACTTTAAAAGAAAAACAACAAAAAAAAAAATTGCAGCTCATTTGTTCGTTCAACACACTTTTTATGGCATCTCATCAAAGCGTATCCTTGCCAAATGCTTGAGAACAAGGCAAACTCATAAATAAATCTACTAAACAAGATTTTAAGTTATATGCGTCAAGCGTAAACAAAACATCCTGTTTTACCCTCTATTATATTCGAACTAAGGTTTCTAAATATATTTTTCTGCCTCTTGATACTCTGGAAAAAGCAAACTGAACTTTTTTGTTGCTGATGTGAAACGTGCAGTGTTTTTCATTTTTCCATTTTTTGTTCTGTTCTTTTTTTTTCTGCTACTCTTGCGTGTAAACAAAGTAACAATGGTAAAAAAGTACGAAATACCAACTGGAACAATTCATGTGCTTTATGGAGCATATGATTGTGTGTAGAGTAAAATTTGTTTGGAATAGCAAATATTTAGGGGCAACTCTAATGGCTGGGACTTAAGCAACAAGAAGCAACTAGAAGCTAGTTGGTCTTAAGTTAAAATTCGGAGTAAAATTTTTTTTCGAAAAAAATTATAATTTCTCTTTTTCAGCATTTCAAACCAAAAAGACTTGAGAATTTTTTAAATTTTAATCCTTTTCAATAAAATAATAAAAACTTATAAAAATTCGTTTATTTAAAATCTATATTTACAAGTTAAATAAATAAAGCTTTAACTACTCAATAAAGCTTTGTATTAAATCCTCCATCGTATTAACATAAAATATCACATCACAACATAAAACAACTCTGCTCATCGCAACGCCAATAAAAATCGTGTTAAAACAAAGTTTGTTAAACCAGTTAAAAAAATTATTTCCAACGAAAATCTCAGCGCAGTGCTATGATTACATTTGCCAGTAGGACATACTTTACAATTCTCCACATTTTGACTACCATATTGTTCATTGAGTACTTGGCATCCACTCTTATCAATTGGTACCGTTACACAGCCACGATTAATCTTTGTAGTTTGACCATCTAAACGAAAGACACGCAAAACACAAAAAAGAATATTAATAAATCAAAAAATAATCTTAAAACAAAAACCAGTACCTTTCACAGCAACCTTAAAACAATGAAAAGATGTACCATCGTTATCAACTAAACGTACTGAACGTCTTCTGCGATATTTGTTAATCAAAAATTGAGCTGGATTTTTAAGCGCAATAGAAGCTGACGTAGTCGAAACATGGCGACGTAATCTTGGATGCCGTACAGCCATAGTCCTTGTGGATAATGGTGAAAGAATTCTATCTTTCATTGCAAGATCTATCATTGGTGCTGAAGACGTATCTTCAAAAGACAAAGTGTGACTTTCTAATAAAGAACTATTGCCATCAGTGGTGCTGGTGATTTCTGTTGTAAAAGAACTTTCAGTTGGTGAACTGTCGGTTTCAGTTGTGGTTGTGCTTCCATCAGATGTACTGGTTAATTCTGTTGTTGAAGAAATTTCAGTTGGTGAACTGTCGTTTTCAGTTGTGGTTGTGCTACCATCAGTTGTACTGGTTAAATCTGTTGTAGAAGAACTTTCAGTTGGCGAACTGTCGCTTTCAGTTGTGGTTGTGCTTCCATCAGTTGTGCTGATGAAGTCTGTTGTAGAAGAACTTTCAGTTGGCGAACTGTCGTTTTCAGTTGTGGTTGTGCTTCCATCAGTTGTACTGGTTAATTCTGTTGTTGAAGAAATTTCAGTTGATGAACTGTCGTTTTCAGTTGTGGTTGTGCTTCCATCAGTTGAACTGGTGATTACTGTGGTAAAAGAACTTTCAGTTGGCGAACTGTCGTTTTCAGTTGTGGTTGTGCTTCCATCAGTTGTGCTGGTGAGGTCTGTTGTAGAAGAACTTTCAGTTGGCGAACTGTCGTTTTCAGTTGTGGTTGTGCTTCCAACAGTTGTGCTGGTGAGGTCTGTTGTAGAAGAACTTTCAGTTGGCGAACTGTCATTTTCTGTTGTGGTTGTGCTTCCATCAGTTGAACTGGTTAATTCTGTTGTAGAAGAAGTTTCAACTGGTGAACTGTCGTTTTCAGTTGTGGTTGTGCTTCCATCAGTTGTGCTGGTTAATTCTGTTGCAGAAGAACTTTCAGTTGGCGAACTATTGTTTTCAGTTGTGGTTTTGCTTCCATCAGTTGTGCTGGTGAGGTCTGTTGTAGAAGAAATTTCAGCTGGTGAACTGTCGTTTTCTGTTGTGGTTGTGCTTCCATCAGTTGTACTGGTTAATTTTGTTGTAGAAGAACTTTCAACGGGTGAACTGTCGTTTTCAGTTGTGGTTGTGCTTCCATTAGTTGTGCTGGTGAGGTCTGTTGCAGAAGAACTTTCAGTTGGCGAACTGTTGTTTTCAGTTGTGGTTTTGCTTCCATCAGTTGTGCTGGTGAGGTCTGTTGTAGAAGAACTTTCAGCTGGTGAACTGTCGTTTTCTGTTGTGGTTGTGCTTCCATCAGTTGTACTGGTGATTTCTGTGGTAGAAGAACTTTCAGTTGGCGAACTGTTGTTTTCAGTTGTAGTTTTGCTTCCATTAGTTGTGCTGGTGAGGTCTGTTGTAGAAGAACTTTCAGCTGGTGAACTGTCGTTTTCTGTTGTGGTTGTGCTTCCATCAGTTGAACTGGATAATTCTGTTGTAGAAGAACTTTCAACTGGTGAACTGTCGTTTTCAGTTGTGGTTGTGCTTCCATCAGTTGTGCTGGTGAGGTCTGTGGTAGATGAACTTTCAGTAGGCGAACTGTCGTTTTCTGTTGTTGTTGTGCTTCCATCAGTTTTACTGGTGATTTCTGTGGCAGAAGAACTTTCAGTTGGCGAACTGTTGTTTTCAGTTGTGGTTTTGCTTCCATCAGTTGTGCTGGTTAATTCTGTTGTAGAAGAAATTTCAACTGGTGAACTGTCGTTTTCAGTTGTGGTTGTGCTTCCATCAGTTGTGCTGGTTAATTCTGTTGTAGAAGAAATTTCAACTGGTGAACTGTCGTTTTCAGTTGTGGTTGTGCTTCCATCAGTTGTGCTGGTGAGGTCTGTTGTAGAAGAACTTTCAGCTTGCGAACTGTCGTTTTCTGTTGTGGTTGTGCTTCCATCAGTTGTGCTGGTGATTTCTGTTGTAGAAGAACTTTCAGTTGATGAACTGTCGTTTTCAGTTGTGGTTGTGCTTCCATCAGTTGTACTGGTTAATTCTGTTGTAGAAGAACTTTCAGTTGGCGAACTGTCGTTTTCAGTTGTGGTTGGGCTTCCATCAGTTGTACTGGTGATTTCTGTGGGAGAAGAACTTTCAGTTGGCGAACTGTTGTTTTCAGTTGTGGTTTTGCTTCCATCAGTTGTGCTGGTTAATTCTGTTGTAGAAGAAATTTCAACTGGTGAACTGTCGTTTTCAGTTGTGGTTGTGCTTCCATCAGTTGTGCTGGTGAGGTCTGTTGTAGAAGAACTTTCAGCTGGTGAACTGTCGTTTTCTGTTGTGGTTTTGCTTCCATCAGTTGTGCTGGTTAATTCTGTTGTAGAAGAACTTTCAGTTGGCGAACTGTCGTTTTCAGTTGTGGTTGTGCTTCCATCAGTTGTGCTGGTGAGGTCTGTTGTAGAAGAACTTTCAGCTGGTGAACTGTCGTTTTCTGTTGTGGTTGTGCTTTCATCAGTTGTACTGGTTAATTCTGTTGTAGAAGAACTTTCAGCTGGTGAACTGTCGTTTTCAGTTGTGGTTGTGCTACCATCAGTTGTACTGGTTAATTCTGTTGTAGAGGAACTTTCAGTTGATGAACTGTCGTTTTCAGTTGTGGATGTGCTTCCATCAGTTGTGCTGGTGAGGTCTGTTGTAGAAGAACTTTCAGTTGATGAACTGTCGTTTTCTGTTGTGGTTGTGCTTCCATCAGTTGTACTGGTTAATTCTGTTGTAGAAGAACTTTCAGTTGGTGAACTGTCGTTTTCTGTTGTGGTTGTGCTTCCATCAGTTGTACTGGTGATTTCTGTGGTAGAGGAACTTTCAGTTGATGAACTGTCGTTTTCAGTTGTGGTTGTGCTTCCATCAGTTGTACTGGTTAATTCTGTTGTAGAATAACTTTCTGCTGGTGAACTGTCGTTTTCAGTTGTGGTTGTGCTTCCATCAGTTGTGCTGGTGAGGTCTGTTGAAGAAGAACTTTCAACTGGTGAACTGTCGTTTTCTGTTGTGGTTGTGCTTCCATCAGTTGTACTGGTGAATTCTGTTGTAGAAGAACTTTCAACTGGTGAACTGTCGTTTTCAGTTGTGGTTAATTCTGTTGTAGAAGAACTTTCAACTGGTGAACTGTCGTTTTCAGTTGTGGTTATGCTTCCATCAGTTGTAATGGTTAATTCTGTTGTAGAAGAACTTTCAACTGGTGAACTATCGTTTTCAGTTGTGGTTGTGCTTCCATCAGTTGTGCTGGTGAGGTCTGTTGCAGAAGAACTTTCAGTTGGCGAACTGTTGTTTTCAGTTGTGGTTTTGCTTCCATCAGTTGTGCTGGTGAGGTCTGTTGTAGAAGAACTTTCAGCTGGTGAACTGTCGTTTTCTGTTGTGGTTGTGCTTCCATCAGTTGTACTGGTGAATTCTGTTGTAGAAGAACTTTCAACTGGTGAACTGTCGTTTTCAGTTGTGGTTAATTCTGTTGTAGAAGAACTTTCAACTGGTGAACTGTCGTTTTCAGTTGTGGTTGTGCTTCCATCAGTTGTACTGGTTAATTCTGTTGTAGAAGAACTTTCAGTTGGCGAACTTTCGTTTTCAGTTGTGGTTGTGCTTCCATCAGTTGTGCTGGTGAGGTCTGTGGCAGAAGAACTTTCAGTTGGCGAACTGTTGTTTTCGGTTGTGGTGTTGCTTCCATCAATTGTGCTGGTGAGGTCTGTTGTAGAAGAACTTTCAGCTGGTGAACTGTCGTTTTCTGTTGTGGTTGTGCTTCCATCAGTTGTACTGGTGAATTCTGTTGTAGAAGAACTTTCAACTGGTGAACTATCGTTTTCAGTTGTGGTTGTGCTTCCATCAGTTGTGCTGGTGAGGTCTGTGGCAGAAGAACTTTCAGTTGGCGAACTGTTGTTTTCAGTTGTGGTTTTGCTTCCATCAGTTGTGCTGGTGAGGTCTGTTGTAGAAGAACTTTCAGCTGGTGAACTGTCGTTTTCTGTTGTGGTTGTGCTTCCATCAGTTGTACTTGTGAATTCTGTTGTAGAAGAACTTTCAACTGGTGAACTGTCGTTTTCAGTTGTGGTTAATTCTGTTGTAGAAGAACTTTCAACTGGTGAACTGTCGTTTTCAGTTGTGGTTATGCTTCCATCAGTTGTAATGGTTAATTCTGTTGTAGAAGAACTTTCAACTGGTGAACTATCGTTTTCAGTTGTGGTTGTGCTTCCATCAGTTGTACTGGTGAATTCTGTTGTAGAAGAACTTTCAACTGGTGAACTATCGTTTTCAGTTGTGGTTGTGCTTCCATCAGTTGTGCTGGTGAGGTCTGTGGCAGAAGAACTTTCAGTTGGCGAACTGTTGTTTTCAGTTGTGGTTTTGCTTCCATCAGTTGTGCTGGTGAGGTCTGTTGTAGAAGAAATTTCAGCTGGTGAACTGTCGTTTTCTGTTGTGGTTGTGCTTCCATCAGTTGTACTGGTGAATTCTGTTGTAGAAGAACTTTCAACTGGTGAACTATCGTTTTCAGTTGTGGTTGTGCTTCCATCAGTTGTGCTGGTGAGGTCTGTGGCAGAAGAACTTTCAGTTGGCGAACTGTTGTTTTCAGTTGTGGTTTTGCTTCCATCAGTTGTGCTGGTGAGGTCTGTTGTAGAAGAACTTTCAGCTGGTGAACTGTCGTTTTCTGTTGTGGTTGTGCTTCCATCAGTTGTACTTGTGAATTCTGTTGTAGAAGAACTTTCAACTGGTGAACTGTCGTTTTCAGTTGTGGTTAATTCTGTTGTAGAAGAACTTTCAACTGGTGAACTGTCGTTTTCAGTTGTGGTTATGCTTCCATCAGTTGTAATGGTTAATTCTGTTGTAGAAGAACTTTCAACTGGTGAACTATCGTTTTCAGTTGTGGTTGTGCTTCCATCAGTTGTGCTGGTGAGGTCTGTGGCAGAAGAACTTTCAGTTGGCGAACTGTTGTTTTCAGTTGTGGTTTTGCTTCCATCAGTTGTGCTGGTGAGGTCTGTTGTAGAAGAACTTTCAGCTGGTGAACTGTCGTTTTCTGTTGTGGTTGTGCTTCCATCAGTTGTACTGGTGAATTCTGTTGTAGAAGAACTTTCAACTGGTGAACTATCGTTTTCAGTTGTGGTTGTGCTTCCATCAGTTGTGCTGGTGAGGTCTGTGGCAGAAGAACTTTCAGTTGGCGAACTGTTGTTTTCAGTTGTGGTTTTGCTTCCATCAGTTGTGCTGGTGAGGTCTGTTGTAGAAGAAATTTCAGCTGGTGAACTGTCGTTTTCTGTTGTGGTTGTGCTTCCATCAGTTGTACTGGTGAATTCTGTTGTAGAAGAACTTTCAACTGGTGAACTGTCGTTTTCAGTTGTGGTTTTGCTTCCATCAGTTGTGCTGGTGATAACTGTGGTAGAAGAACTTTCAGTTGGCGAACTGTCGTTTTCAGTTGTGGTTGTGCTACCATCAGTTGTACTGGTTAATTCTGTTGTAGAAGAAATTTCAGCTGGTGAACTGTCGTTTTCAGTTGTGGTTGTGTTTCCATCAGTTGTGCTGGTTAATTCTGTTGTAGAAGAACTTTCAACGGGTGAACTGTCGTTTTCAGTTGTAGTTGTGCTTCCATCAGTTGTGCTGGTGAGGTCTGTTGTAGAGGAACTTTCAGCTGGCGAACTGTCGTTTTCAGTTGTTGTTTTGCTTCCATCAGTTGTGCTGGTGAGGTCTGTTGTAGAGGAACTTTCAGCTGGCGAACTGTCGTTTTCAGTTGTTGTTGTGCTTCCATCAGTTGTGCTGGTGAGGTCTGTTGTAGAAGAACTTTCAGCTGGTGAACTGTCGTTTTCAGTTGTGGTTGTGTTTCCATCAGTTGTGCTGGTTAATTCTGTTGTAGAAGAACTTTCAACGGGTGAACTGTCGTTTTCAGTTGTAGTTGTGCTTCCATCAGTTGTACTGGTTAATTCTGTTGTAGAAGAACTTTCAGTTGGCGAACTGTCGTTTTCAGTTGTGGTTGTGCTTCCATCAGTTGAACTGGTGATAACTGTGGTAGAAGAACTTTCAGTTGGCGAACTGTCGTTTTCAGTTGTGGTTGTGCTACCATCAGTTGTACTGGTTAATTCTGTTGTAGAAGAAATTTCAGTTGGTGAACTGTCGGTTTCAGTTGTGGTTATGCTTCCATCAGTTGTGCTGGTGAGGTCTGTTGTAGAGGAATTTTCAGCTGGCGAACTGTCGTTTTCAGTTGTTGTTGTGCTTCCATCAGTTGTGCTGGTGAGGTCTGTTGTAGAAGAACTTTCAGCTGGTGAACTGTCGTTTTCTGTTGTGGTTGTGCTTCCATCAGTTGAACTGGTTAATTCTGTTGTAGAAGAAATTTCAGTTGGTGAACTGTCGGTTTCAGTTGTTGTTGTGCTTCCATCAGTTGTGCTGGTGAGGTCTGTGGCAGAAGAACTTTCAGTTGGCGAACTGTCGTTTTCAGTTGTGGTTGTGCTACCATCAGTTGTACTGGTTAATTCTGTTGTAGAGGAACTTTCAGTTGATGAACTGTCGTTTTCAGTTGTGGATGTGCTTCCATCAGTTGTGCTGGTGAGGTCTGTTGTAGAAGAACTTTCAGTTGATGAACTGTCGTTTTCTGTTGTGGTTGTGCTTCCATCAGTTGTACTGGTTAATTCTGTTGTAGAAGAACTTTCAGTTGGTGAACTGTCGTTTTCTGTTGTGGTTGTGCTTCCATCAGTTGTACTGGTGATTTCTGTGGTAGAGGAACTTTCAGTTGATGAACTGTCGTTTTCAGTTGTGGTTGTGCTTCCATCAGTTGTACTGGTTAATTCTGTTGTAGAATAACTTTCTGCTGGTGAACTGTCGTTTTCAGTTGTGGTTGTGCTTCCATCAGTTGTGCTGGTGAGGTCTGTTGAAGAAGAACTTTCAACTGGTGAACTGTCGTTTTCTGTTGTGGTTGTGCTTCCATCAGTTGTACTGGTGAATTCTGTTGTAGAAGAACTTTCAACTGGTGAACTGTCGTTTTCAGTTGTGGTTAATTCTGTTGTAGAAGAACTTTCAACTGGTGAACTGTCGTTTTCAGTTGTGGTTATGCTTCCATCAGTTGTAATGGTTAATTCTGTTGTAGAAGAACTTTCAACTGGTGAACTATCGTTTTCAGTTGTGGTTGTGCTTCCATCAGTTGTGCTGGTGAGGTCTGTTGCAGAAGAACTTTCAGTTGGCGAACTGTTGTTTTCAGTTGTGGTTTTGCTTCCATCAGTTGTGCTGGTGAGGTCTGTTGTAGAAGAACTTTCAGCTGGTGAACTGTCGTTTTCTGTTGTGGTTGTGCTTCCATCAGTTGTACTGGTGAATTCTGTTGTAGAAGAACTTTCAACTGGTGAACTGTCGTTTTCAGTTGTGGTTAATTCTGTTGTAGAAGAACTTTCAACTGGTGAACTGTCGTTTTCAGTTGTGGTTGTGCTTCCATCAGTTGTACTGGTTAATTCTGTTGTAGAAGAACTTTCAGTTGGCGAACTTTCGTTTTCAGTTGTGGTTGTGCTTCCATCAGTTGTGCTGGTGAGGTCTGTGGCAGAAGAACTTTCAGTTGGCGAACTGTTGTTTTCGGTTGTGGTGTTGCTTCCATCAATTGTGCTGGTGAGGTCTGTTGTAGAAGAACTTTCAGCTGGTGAACTGTCGTTTTCTGTTGTGGTTGTGCTTCCATCAGTTGTACTGGTGAATTCTGTTGTAGAAGAACTTTCAACTGGTGAACTATCGTTTTCAGTTGTGGTTGTGCTTCCATCAGTTGTGCTGGTGAGGTCTGTGGCAGAAGAACTTTCAGTTGGCGAACTGTTGTTTTCAGTTGTGGTTTTGCTTCCATCAGTTGTGCTGGTGAGGTCTGTTGTAGAAGAACTTTCAGCTGGTGAACTGTCGTTTTCTGTTGTGGTTGTGCTTCCATCAGTTGTACTTGTGAATTCTGTTGTAGAAGAACTTTCAACTGGTGAACTGTCGTTTTCAGTTGTGGTTAATTCTGTTGTAGAAGAACTTTCAACTGGTGAACTGTCGTTTTCAGTTGTGGTTATGCTTCCATCAGTTGTAATGGTTAATTCTGTTGTAGAAGAACTTTCAACTGGTGAACTATCGTTTTCAGTTGTGGTTGTGCTTCCATCAGTTGTACTGGTGAATTCTGTTGTAGAAGAACTTTCAACTGGTGAACTATCGTTTTCAGTTGTGGTTGTGCTTCCATCAGTTGTGCTGGTGAGGTCTGTGGCAGAAGAACTTTCAGTTGGCGAACTGTTGTTTTCAGTTGTGGTTTTGCTTCCATCAGTTGTGCTGGTGAGGTCTGTTGTAGAAGAAATTTCAGCTGGTGAACTGTCGTTTTCTGTTGTGGTTGTGCTTCCATCAGTTGTACTGGTGAATTCTGTTGTAGAAGAACTTTCAACTGGTGAACTATCGTTTTCAGTTGTGGTTGTGCTTCCATCAGTTGTGCTGGTGAGGTCTGTGGCAGAAGAACTTTCAGTTGGCGAACTGTTGTTTTCAGTTGTGGTTTTGCTTCCATCAGTTGTGCTGGTGAGGTCTGTTGTAGAAGAACTTTCAGCTGGTGAACTGTCGTTTTCTGTTGTGGTTGTGCTTCCATCAGTTGTACTTGTGAATTCTGTTGTAGAAGAACTTTCAACTGGTGAACTGTCGTTTTCAGTTGTGGTTAATTCTGTTGTAGAAGAACTTTCAACTGGTGAACTGTCGTTTTCAGTTGTGGTTATGCTTCCATCAGTTGTAATGGTTAATTCTGTTGTAGAAGAACTTTCAACTGGTGAACTATCGTTTTCAGTTGTGGTTGTGCTTCCATCAGTTGTGCTGGTGAGGTCTGTGGCAGAAGAACTTTCAGTTGGCGAACTGTTGTTTTCAGTTGTGGTTTTGCTTCCATCAGTTGTGCTGGTGAGGTCTGTTGTAGAAGAACTTTCAGCTGGTGAACTGTCGTTTTCTGTTGTGGTTGTGCTTCCATCAGTTGTACTGGTGAATTCTGTTGTAGAAGAACTTTCAACTGGTGAACTATCGTTTTCAGTTGTGGTTGTGCTTCCATCAGTTGTGCTGGTGAGGTCTGTGGCAGAAGAACTTTCAGTTGGCGAACTGTTGTTTTCAGTTGTGGTTTTGCTTCCATCAGTTGTGCTGGTGAGGTCTGTTGTAGAAGAAATTTCAGCTGGTGAACTGTCGTTTTCTGTTGTGGTTGTGCTTCCATCAGTTGTACTGGTGAATTCTGTTGTAGAAGAACTTTCAACTGGTGAACTGTCGTTTTCAGTTGTGGTTTTGCTTCCATCAGTTGTGCTGGTGATAACTGTGGTAGAAGAACTTTCAGTTGGCGAACTGTCGTTTTCAGTTGTGGTTGTGCTACCATCAGTTGTACTGGTTAATTCTGTTGTAGAAGAAATTTCAGCTGGTGAACTGTCGTTTTCAGTTGTGGTTGTGTTTCCATCAGTTGTGCTGGTTAATTCTGTTGTAGAAGAACTTTCAACGGGTGAACTGTCGTTTTCAGTTGTAGTTGTGCTTCCATCAGTTGTGCTGGTGAGGTCTGTTGTAGAGGAACTTTCAGCTGGCGAACTGTCGTTTTCAGTTGTTGTTTTGCTTCCATCAGTTGTGCTGGTGAGGTCTGTTGTAGAGGAACTTTCAGCTGGCGAACTGTCGTTTTCAGTTGTTGTTGTGCTTCCATCAGTTGTGCTGGTGAGGTCTGTTGTAGAAGAACTTTCAGCTGGTGAACTGTCGTTTTCAGTTGTGGTTGTGTTTCCATCAGTTGTGCTGGTTAATTCTGTTGTAGAAGAACTTTCAACGGGTGAACTGTCGTTTTCAGTTGTAGTTGTGCTTCCATCAGTTGTACTGGTTAATTCTGTTGTAGAAGAACTTTCAGTTGGCGAACTGTCGTTTTCAGTTGTGGTTGTGCTTCCATCAGTTGAACTGGTGATAACTGTGGTAGAAGAACTTTCAGTTGGCGAACTGTCGTTTTCAGTTGTGGTTGTGCTACCATCAGTTGTACTGGTTAATTCTGTTGTAGAAGAAATTTCAGTTGGTGAACTGTCGGTTTCAGTTGTGGTTATGCTTCCATCAGTTGTGCTGGTGAGGTCTGTTGTAGAGGAATTTTCAGCTGGCGAACTGTCGTTTTCAGTTGTTGTTGTGCTTCCATCAGTTGTGCTGGTGAGGTCTGTTGTAGAAGAACTTTCAGCTGGTGAACTGTCGTTTTCTGTTGTGGTTGTGCTTCCATCAGTTGAACTGGTTAATTCTGTTGTAGAAGAAATTTCAGTTGGTGAACTGTCGGTTTCAGTTGTTGTTGTGCTTCCATCAGTTGTGCTGGTGAGGTCTGTTGTAGAGGAACTTTCAGCTGGCGAACTGTCGTTTTCAGTTGTTGTTGTGCTTCCATCAGTTGTGCTGGTGAGGTCTGTTGTAGAAGATTTTTCAGTTGGCGAACTGTTATTTTCAGTTGTGGTTGTGCTTCCATCAGTTGTGCTGGTGAGGTCTGTTGTAGAGGAACTTTCAGCTGGCGAACTGTCGTTTTCAGTTGTTGTTGTGCTTCCATCAGTTGTGCTGGTGAGGTCTGTTGTAGAAGATTTTTCAGTTGGCGAACTGTTATTTTCAGTTGTGGTTGTGCTTCCATCAGTTGTGCTGGTGAGGTCTGTTGTAGAAGAACTTTCAGCTGGTGAACTGTCGTTTTCTGTTGTGGTTGTGCTTCCATCAGTTGTACTGGTGATTTCTGTGGTAGAAGAACTTTCAGTTGGCGAACTGTTGTTTTCAGTTGTGGTTGTGCTACCATCAGTTGTACTGGTTAATTCTGTTGTAGAGGAACTTTCAGTTGATGAACTGTCGTTTTCAGTTGTGGATGTGCTTCCATCAGTTGTGCTGGTGAGGTCTGTTGTAGTAGAACTTTCAGCTTGTGAACTGTCGTTTTCAGTTGTGGTTGTGCTACCATCAGTTGTACTGGTTAATTCTGTTGTAGAGGAACTTTCAGTTGATGAACTGTCGTTTTCAGTTGTGGATGTGCTTCCATCAGTTGTGCTGGTGAGGTCTGTGGTAGAAGAACTTTCTGCTGGTGAACTGTCGTTTTCAGTTGTGGTTGTGCTTCCATCAGTTGTACTGGTGATTTCTGTCGTAGAAGAAATTTCAGTTGGTGAACTGTCGTTTTCAGTTGTGGTTGGGCTTCCATCAGTTGTACTGGTTAATTCTGTTGTAGAGGAACTTTCAGTTGATGAACTGTCGTTTTCAGTTGTTGATGTGCTTTCATCAGTTGTGCTGGTGAGGTCTTTTGTAGTAGAACTTTCAGCTTGTGAACTGTCGTTTTCAGTTGTGGTTGTGCTACCATCAGTTGTACTGGTTAATTCTGTTGTAGAGGAACTTTCAGTTGATGAACTGTCGTTTTCAGTTGTGGATGTGCTTCCATCAGTTGTGCTGGTGAGGTCTGTGGTAGAAGAACTTTCTGCTGGTGAACTGTCGTTTTCAGTTGTGGTTGTGCTTCCATCAGTTGTACTGGTGATTTCTGTGGTAGAAGAAATTTCAGTTGGTGAACTGTCGTTTTCAGTTGTGGTTGTGCTTCCATCAGTTGTGCTGGTGAGGTCTGTTGTAGAAGAACTTTCTGCTGGTGAACTGTAGTTTTCAGTTGTGGTTGTGCTTCCATCAGTTGTACTGGTGATTTCTGTGGTAGAAGAAATTTTAGTTGGTGAACTGTCGTTTTCAGTTGTGGTTGGGCTTCCATCAGTTGTACTGGTTAATTCTGTTGTAGAGGAACTTTCAGTTGATGAACTGTCGTTTTCAGTTGTGGATGTGCTTCCATCAGTTGTGCTGGTGAGGTCTGTTGTAGTAGAACTTTCAGCTGGCGAACTGTCGTTTTCAGTTGTGGTTGTGCTTCCATCAGTTGTACTGGTTAATTCTGTTGTAGAAGAACTTTCAACTGGTGAACTGTCGTTTTCAGTTGTGGTTGCGCTACCATCAGTTGTACTGGTTAAATCTGTTGTAGAAGAACTTTCAGTTGGCGAACTGTCGTTTTCAGTTGTGGTTGTGCTACCATCAGTTGTACTGGTTAATTCTGTTGTAGAGGAACTTTCAGTTGATGAACTGTCGTTTTCAGTTGTGGATGTGCTTCCATCAGTTGTGCTTGTGAGGTCTGTTGTAGTAGAACTTTCAGCTGGCGAACTATCGTTTTCAGTTGTGGTTGTGCTTCCATCAGTTGTACTGGTTAATTCTGTTGTAGAAGAACTTTCAACTGGTGAACTGTCGTTTTCAGTTGTGGATGTGCTTCCATCAGTTGTGCTGGTGAGGTCTGTTGTAGTAGAACTTTCAGCTGGCGAACTATCGTTTTCAGTTGTGGTTGTGCTTCCATCAGTTGTACTGGTTAAATCTGTTGTAGAAGAACTTTCAGTTGGCGAACTGTCGTTTTCAGTTGTGGTTGTGCTTCCATCAGTTGTGCTGATGAAGTCTGTTGTAGAAGAAATTTCAGTTGGTGAACTGTCGTTTTCAGTTGTGGTTGTGCTACCATCAGTTGTACTGGTTAATTCTGTTGTAGAAGAAATTTCAGTTGGTGAACTGTTGTTTTCAGTTGTGGTTGTGCTTCCATCAGTTGTGCTGGTGAGGTCTGTTGTAGAAGAACTTTCAGATGGTGAACTGTCGTTTTCAGTTGTGGCTGTGCTTCCATCAGTTGTGCTGGTGAGGTCTGTTGTAGAGAAACTTTCAACTGGTGAACTTTCGTTTTCAGTTGTGGTTGTGTTTCCATCAGTTGTGCTGGTTAATTCTGTTGTAGAAGAACTTTCAACGGGTGAACTGTCGTTTTCAGTTGTAGTTGTGCTTCCATCAGTTGTACTGGTTAATTCTGTTGTAGAAGAACTTTCAGTTGGCGAACTGTCGTTTTCAGTTGTGGTTGTGCTTCCATCAGTTGTACTGGTTAATTCTGTTGTAGAAGAAGTTTCAACTGGTGAACTGTCGTTTTCATTTGTGGTTGTGTTTCCACCAGTTGTGCTGGTGAGGTCTGTTGTAGAAGAACTTTCAACTGGTGAACTGTCGTTTTCAGTTGTGGTTGTGCTTCCATCAGTTATGGTGGTGAGGTCTGTTGTAGAAGAACTTGTAGTTGGCGAACTGTCGTTTTCAGTTTTGGTAGTGCTTCCATCAGTTGTACTGGTTAATTCTGTTGTAGAAGAAGTTTCAACTGGTGAACTGTCGTTTTCATTTGTGGTTGTGTTTCCATCAGTTGTGCTGGTGAGGTCTGTTGTAGAAGAACTTTCAGCTGGTGAACTGTCGTTTTCTGTTGTGGTTGTGCTTCCATCAGTTGTACTGGTGAATTCTGTTGTAGAAGAACTTTCAACTGGTGAACTGTCGTTTTCAGTTGTGGTTTTGCTTCCATCAGTTGTGCTGGTGAGGTCTGTGGCAGAAGAACTTTCAGTTGGCGAACTGTTGTTTTCAGTTGTGGTTTTGCTTCCATCAGTTGTGCTGGTGAGATCTGTTGTAGAAGAACTTTCAGTTGATGAACTGTCGTTTTCTGTTGTTGTTGTGCTTCCATCAGTTGTACTGGTTAATTCTGTTGTAGAAGAACTTCCAGTTGGCGAACTGTCGTTTTCAGTTGTGGTTGTGCTTCCATTAGTTGTGCTGGTGAGGTCTGTTGTAGTAGCACTTTCAGCTGGTGAACTGTCGTTTTCAGTTGTGGTTGTGCTACCATCAGTTGTACTGGTTAATTCTGTTGTAGAGGAACTTTCAGTTGATGAACTGTTGTTTTTAGTTGTGGATGTGCTTCCATTAGTTGTGCTGGTGAGGTCTGTTGTAGTAGCACTTTCAGCTGGTGAACTGTCGTTTTCAGTTGTGGTTGTGCTACCATCAGTTGTACTGGTTAATTCTGTTGTAGAGGAACTTTCAGTTGATGAACTGTCGTTTTCAGTTGTGGATGTGCTTCCATCAGTTGTGCTGGTGAGGTCTGTTGTAGAAGAACTTTCAGTTGATGAACTGTCGTTTTCTGTTGTGGTTGTGCTTCCATCAGTTGTACTGGTTAATTCTGTTGTAGAAGAAATTTCAGTTGGTGAACTGTTGTTTTCAGTTGTGGTTGTGCTTCCATCAGTTGTGCTGGTGAGGTCTGTTGTAGAAGAACTTTCAGCTGGTGAACTGTCGTTTTCAGTTGTGGCTGTGCTTCCATCAGTTGTGCTGGTGAGGTCTGTTGTAGAGAAACTTTCAACTGGTGAACTTTCGTTTTCAGTTGTGGTTGTGTTTCCATCAGTTGTGCTGGTTAATTCTGTTGTAGAAGAACTTTCAACGGGTGAACTGTCGTTTTCAGTTGTAGTTGTGCTTCCATCAGTTGTACTGGTTAATTCTGTTGTAGAAGAACTTTCAGTTGGCGAACTGTTGTTTTCAGTTGTGGTTTTGCTTCCATCAGTTGTGCTGGTGAGATCTGTTGTAGAAGAACTTTCAGTTGATGAACTGTCGTTTTCTGTTGTTGTTGTGCTTCCATCAGTTGTACTGGTTAATTCTGTTGTAGAAGAACTTCCAGTTGGCGAACTGTCGTTTTCAGTTGTGGTTGTGCTTCCATTAGTTGTGCTGGTGAGGTCTGTTGTAGTAGCACTTTCAGCTGGTGAACTGTCGTTTTCAGTTGTGGTTGGGCTTCCATCAGTTGTACTGGTTAATTCTGTTGTAGAGGAACTTTCAGTTGATGAACTGTCGTTTTTAGTTGTGGATGTGCTTCCATTAGTTGTGCTGGTGAGGTCTGTTGTAGTAGCACTTTCAGCTGGTGAACTGTCGTTTTCAGTTGTGGTTGTGCTACCATCAGTTGTACTGGTTAATTCTGTTGTAGAGGAACTTTCAGTTGATGAACTGTCGTTTTCAGTTGTGGATGTGCTTCCATCAGTTGTATTGGTTAATTCTGTTGTAGAAGAACTTTCAACGGGTGAACTGTCGTTTTCAGTTGTAGTTGTGCTTCCATCAGTTGTACTGGTTAATTCTGTTGTAGAAGAACTTTCAGTTGGCGAACTGTCGTTTTCAGTTGTGGTTGTGCTTCCATCAGTTGTACTGGTTAATTCTGTTGTAGAAGAAGTTTCAACTGGTGAACTGTCGTTTTCATTTGTGGTTGTGTTTCCATCAGTTGTGCTGGTGAGGTCTGTTGTAGAAGAACTTTCAACTGGTGAACTGTCGTTTTCAGTTGTGGTTGTGCTTCCATCAGTTGTGGTGGTGAGGTCTGTTGTAGAAGAACTTGTAGTTGGCGAACTGTCGTTTTCAGTTTTGGTAGTGCTTCCATCAGTTGTACTGGTTAATTCTGTTGTAGAAGAAGTTTCAACTGGTGAACTGTCGTTTTCATTTGTGGTTGTGTTGCCATCAGTTGTGCTGGTGAGGTCTGTTGTAGAAGAACTTTCAGCTGGTGAACTGTCGTTTTCTGTTGTGGTTGTGCTTCCATCAGTTGTACTGGTGAATTCTGTTGTAGAAGAACTTTCAACTGGTGAACTGTCGTTTTCAGTTGTGGTTTTGCTTCCATCAGTTGTGCTGGTGAGGTCTGTGGCAGAAGAACTTTCAGTTGGCGAACTGTTGTTTTCAGTTGTGGTTTTGCTTCCATCAGTTGTGCTGGTGAGATCTGTTGTAGAAGAACTTTCAGTTGATGAACTGTCGTTTTCTGTTGTTGTTGTGCTTCCATCAGTTGTACTGGTTAATTCTGTTGTAGAAGAACTTCCAGTTGGCGAACTGTCGTTTTCAGTTGTGGTTGTGCTTCCATCAGTTGTACTGGGTAATTCTGTTGTAGAAGAAGTTTCAACTGGTGAACTGTCGTTTTCATTTGTGGTTGTGTTTCCATCAGTTGTGCTGGTGAGGTCTGTTGTAGAAGAACTTTCAACTGGTGAACTGTCGTTTTCAGTTGTGGTTGTGCTTCTATCAGTTGAACTGGTGATTACTGTGGTAGAAGAACTTTCAGTTGGCGAACTGTCGTTTTCAGTTGTGGTTGTGCTACCATCAGTTGTACTGGTTAATTCTGTTGTAGAAGAACTTTCAACGGGTGAACTGTCGTTTTCAGTTGTAGTTGTGCTACCATCAGTTGTACTGGTTAATTCTGTTGTAGAAGAACTTTCAGTTGGCGAACTGTCGTTTTCAGTTGAGGCTGTGCTTCCATCAGTTGTACTGGTGATTTCTGTGGTAGAAGAAATTTCAGTTAGTGAACTGTCGTTTTCAGTTGTGGTTGTGCTTCCATCAGTTGTACTGGTGATTTCTGTGGTAGAAGAACTTACAGTTGGCGAACTGTTGTTTTCAGTTGTGGTTTTGCTTCCATCAGTTGTGCTGGTGAGGTCTGTTGTAGAAGAACTTTCAACTGGTGAACTGTCGTTTTCAGTTGTGGTTGTGCTATCATCAGTTGTTCTGGTTAATTCTGTTGTAGAAGAAGTTTCAACTGGCGAACTGTCGTTTTCTGTTGTGGTTGTGCTTCCATGAGTTGTGCTGTTGAGGTCTGTTGTAGAAGAACTTTCAGTTGGCGAACTGTCGTTTTCTGTTGTGGTTGTGCTTCCATCAGTTGTACTGGTTAATTCTGTTGTAGAAGAACTTTCAGCTGGTGAACTGTCGTTTTCTGTTGTGGTTGTGCTTCCATCAGTTGTACTGGTGATTTCTGTGGTAGAAGAACTTTCAGTTGGCGAACTGTTGTTTTCAGTTGTGGTTGTGCTACCATCAGTTGTACTGGTTAATTCTGTTGTAGAGGAACTTTCAGTTGATGAACTGTCGTTTTCAGTTGTGGATGTGCTTCCATCAGTTGTGCTGGTGAGGTCTGTTGTAGTAGAACTTTCAGCTTGTGAACTGTCGTTTTCAGTTGTGGTTGTGCTTCCATCAGTTGTACTGGTGATTTCTGTGGTAGAAGAACTTTCAGTTGGCGAACTGTTGTTTTCAGTTGTGGTTGTGCTACCATCAGTTGTACTGGTTAATTCTGTTGTAGAGGAACTTTCAGTTGATGAACTGTCGTTTTCAGTTGTGGATGTGCTTCCATCAGTTGTGCTGGTGAGGTCTGTGGTAGAAGAACTTTCTGCTGGTGAACTGTCGTTTTCAGTTGTGGTTGTGCTTCCATCAGTTGTACTGGTGATTTCTGTCGTAGAAGAAATTTCAGTTGGTGAACTGTCGTTTTCAGTTGTGGTTGGGCTTCCATCAGTTGTACTGGTTAATTCTGTTGTAGAGGAACTTTCAGTTGATGAACTGTCGTTTTCAGTTGTTGATGTGCTTTCATCAGTTGTGCTGGTGAGGTCTGTTGTAGAAGAACTTTCAGCTTGTGAACTGTCGTTTTCAGTTGTGGTTGTGCTACCATCAGTTGTACTGGTTAATTCTGTTGTAGAGGAACTTTCAGTTGATGAACTGTCGTTTTCAGTTGTGGATGTGCTTCCATCAGTTGTGCTGGTGAGGTCTGTGGTAGAAGAAATTTCAGTTGGTGAACTGTCGTTTTCAGTTGTGGTTGTGCTACCATCAGTTGTACTGGTTAAATGTGTTGTAGAAGAACTTTCAGTTGGCGAACTGTTGTTTTCAGTTGTGGTTGTGCTACCATCAGTTGTACTGGTTAAATCTGTTGTAGAGGAACTTTCAGTTGATGAACTGTCGTTTTCAGTTGTGGATGTGCTTCCATCAGTTGTGCTGGTGAGGTCTGTTGTAGTAGAACTTTCAGCTGGTGAACTGTCGTTTTCAGTTGTGGTTGTGCTACCATCAGTTGTACTGGTTAATTCTGTTGTAGAGGAACTTTCAGTTGATGAACTGTCGTTTTCAGTTGTGGATGTGCTTCCATCAGTTGTGCTGGTTAATTCTGTTGTAGAGGAACTTTCAGTTGATGAACTGTCGTTTTCTGTTGTGGTTGTGCTTCCATCAGTTGTGCTGGTGAGGTCTGTTGTAGAAGAACTTTCAGCAGGTGAACTGTCGTTTTCAGTTGTGGTTGTGCTTCCATCAGTTGTACTGGTGATGTCTGTGGTAGAAGAAATTTCAGCAGGTGAACTGTCGTTTTCAGTTGTGGTTGTGCTTCCATCAGTTGTACTGGTGATGTCTGTGGTAGAGGAACTTTCAGTTGATGAACTGTCGTTTTCAGTTGTGGATGTGCTTCCATCAGTTGTGCTGGTGAGGTCTGTTGTAGAAGAACTTTCAGTTGGCGAACTGTCGTTTTCAGTTGTGGTTGTGCTTCCATCAGTTGTGCTGGTTAAATCTGTTGTAGAGGAACTTTCAGTTGATGAACTGTCGTTTTCAGTTGTGGATGTGCTTCCATCAGTTGTGCTGGTGAGGTCTGTTGTAGAAGAACTTTCAGTTGGCGAACTGTCGTTTTCAGTTGTGGTTGTGCTTCCATCAGTTGTGCTGGTTAAATCTGTTGTAGAGGAACTTTCAGTTGATGAACTGTCGTTTTCAGTTGTGGATGTGCTTCCATCAGTTGTGCTGGTGAGGTCTGTTGTAGTAGAACTTTCAGCTGGCGAACTATCGTTTTCAGTTGTGGTTGTGCTTCCATCCGTTGTACTGGTTAAATCTGTTGTAGAAGAACTTTCAGTTGGCGAACTGTCGTTTTCAGTTGTGGTTGTGCTTCCATCAGTTGTGCTGATGAAGTCTGTTGTAGAAGAACTTTCAGTTGGCGAACTGTTGTTTTCAGTTGTGGTTGTGCTACCATCAGTTGTACTGGTTAAATCTGTTGTAGAGGAACTTTCAGTTGATGAACTGTCGTTTTCAGTTGTGGATGTGCTTCCATCAGTTGTGCTGGTGAGGTCTGTTGTAGAAGAACTTTCAGTTGGCGAACAGTCGTTTTCAGTTGTGGTTGTGCTTCCATCAGTTGTGCTGGTTAAATCTGTTGTAGAGGAACTTTCAGTTGGTGAACTGTCGTTTTCAGTTGTGGTTGTGCTACCATCAGTTGTACTGGTTAAATCTGTTGTAGAGGAACTTTCAGTTGATGAACTGTCGTTTTCAGTTGTGGATGTGCTTCCATCAGTTGTGCTGGTGAGGTCTGTTGTAGTAGAACTTTCAGCTGGCGAACTGTTGTTTTCAGTTGTGGTTGGGCTACCATCAGTTGTGCTGGTTAAATCTGTTGTAGAGGAACTTTCAGTTGATGAACTGTCGTTTTCAGTTGTGGATGTGCTTCCATCAGTTGTGCTGGTGAGGTCTGTTGTAGAAGAACTTTCAGTTGATGAACTGTCGTTTTCAGTTCTGGTTGTGCTTCCATCAGTTGTGCTGGTGAGGTCTGTTGTAGAAGAACTTTCAGCAGGTGAACTGTCGTTTTCAGTTGTGGTTGTGCTTCCATCAGTTGTACTGGTGATGTCTGTGGTAGAAGAAATTTCGGTTGGCGAACTGTTGTTTTCAGTTGTGGTTGGGCTACCATCAGTGGTACTGGTTAATTCTGTTGTAGAGGAACTTTCAGTTGATGAACTGTCGTTTTCAGTTCTGGTTGTGCTTCCATCAGTTGTGCTGGTGAGGTCTGTTGTAGAAGAACTTTCAGTTGGTGAACTGTCGTTTTCAGTTGTGGTTGTGCTACCATCAGTTGTACTGGTTAATTCTGTTGTAGAAGAACTTTCAGCTGGCGAACTGTCGTTTTCTGTTGTGGTGGGGCTTCCATCAGTTGTACTGGTGATTTCTGTGGTAGAAGAACTTTCAGTTGGCGAACTGTTGTTTTCAGTTGTGGTTTTGCTTCCATCAGTTGTGCTGGTTAATTCTGTTGTAGAAGAAGTTTTAACTGGCGAACTGTCGTTTTCTGTTGTGGTTGTGCTTCCATCAGTTGTGCTGGTGAGGTCTGTTGTAGAAGAACTTTCAGTTGGCGAACTGTCGTTTTCAGTTGTGGTTGTGCTACCATCAGTTGTACTGGTTAATTCTGTTGTATAAGAACTTTCAGTTGGCGAACTGTCGTTTTCAGTTGTGGCTGTGCTTCCATCAGTTGTACTGGTTAATTCTGTGGTAGAAGAACTTTCAGTTGGTGAACTGTCGTTTTCTGTTGTGGTTGTGCTTCCATCAGTTGTACTGGTTAATTCTGTTGTAGAAGAAGTTTTAACTGGCGAACTGTCGTTTTCTGTTGTGGTTGTGCTTCCATCAGTTGTGCTGGTGAGGTCTGTTGTAGAAGAACTTTCAGTTGGCGAACTGTCGTTTTCTGTTGTGGTTGTGCTTCCATCAGTTGTACTGGTTAATTCTGTTGAACTGTCGTTTTCAGTTGTGGCTGTGCTTCCATCAGTTGTGCTTGTTAATTCTGTTGTAGAAGAAGTTTTAACTGGCGAACTGTCGTTTTCAGTTGTGGTTGTGCTTCCATCAGTTGTGCTGGTTAAATCTGTTGTAGAGGAACTTTCAGTTGATGAACTGTCGTTTTCAGTTCTGGTTGTGCTTCCATCAGTTGTGCTGGTGAGGTCTGTTGTAGAAGAACTTTCAGTTGGTGAACTGTCGTTTTCAGTTGTGGTTGTGCTACCATCAGTTGTACTGGTTAATTCTGTTGTAGAAGAACTTTCAGCTGGCGAACTGTCGTTTTCTGTTGTGGTGGGGCTTCCATCAGTTGTACTGGTGATTTCTGTGGTAGAAGAACTTTCAGTTGGCGAACTGTTGTTTTCAGTTGTGGTTTTGCTTCCATCAGTTGTGCTGGTTAATTCTGTTGTAGAAGAAGTTTTAACTGGCGAACTGTCGTTTTCTGTTGTGGTTGTGCTTCCATCAGTTGTGCTGGTGAGGTCTGTGGTAGAAGAACTTTCAGTTGGCGAACTGTCGTTTTCAGTTGTGGCTGTGCTACCATCAGTTGTGCTGGTGAGGTCTGTGGTAGAAGAACTTTCAGTTGGCGAACTGTCGTTTTCAGTTGTGGTTGTGCTTCCATCAGTTGTACTGGTTAATTCTGTGGTAGAAGAACTTGCAGTTGGCGAACTATCGTTTTCAGTTGTGGTTGTGCTTTCATCAGTTGTGCTGGTGAGGTCTGTTGTAGAGGAACTTTCAACTGGTGAACTTTCGTTTTCAGTTGTGGTTGTGCTTCCATTAGTTGTGCTGGTGAGGTCTGTTGTAGAAGAACTTTCAGTTGGCGAACTGTCCTGTTCAGTTGTGGTTGTGCTTCCTTCAGTTGCACTGGTGATTTCTGTTGCAGAAGAACTTTCTGTTGGTGAACTGTCGTTTTCAGTTGTGGTTGTGCTTCCATCAGTTGTACTGGTTAATTTTGTTGTAGAAGAACTTTCATCTGGCGAACTGAAAGTTGTTGTTGTCGTTGAAGACGTTGTTATTGGAGATTTTGTTGTTGTTGCCGTTGAAGTAGTGATTGACGTAGAAGTTGAGGTAGAAGTTGAATTAGTTGTTGATGTTGAAGTTGTTGTTGATGTTGTTGTTGTGATTGGTGGACAGTCCTCTAACATATATTCTTCGAGATCATCAGTCTCACAGTCATCGCATACATAACATTGTAGATATTGGGAATGTGCTGTGAATGAAATTAAATTAAAATTTTTAAATTATGGTTTTCGTTTGAAGTAAAAGTGTGTTAGGAATAAACTTGTTTTTTACTAAAATAGTCTTGAAGTCCTTAAGTCCATGTTTTGCTAGATTATTATATTTTATTTGTTTTTACGCAAAGTAAAGTGAATCACTTTTATTTTATTGCGGAAAGAAATATTATTGGTTTTTTTTTTTTTTTTGCTCAAACTTGTAAAAAATTTTTGTAAGCACGTTTATGATGTTTGCGAATGAAAGAAAGGTTTATCATTCAACTTTAGAGTTTATTATCAAGAACAAAGATAATTTGTTTTATTTCTTTTCTTGGAAGTGCTATTTATTATTATTGATATTTATCACAGAGTAAACTGTAAGGTTGTTCAAGTTATTGTGATTTGTGTGTTTTGGTTTGACGTCAGATTTTTGAAGTTCAACATCAAATTGTCAACTGCGACAATTATGGTCATTTTCATCGCTTTGACTCATATGTTAATGTTAGTTAAACAAATTTGATTTTAATTACAAGATGTTATTGAGACTATTATTGTAAGTATTACTAAAACACTTGAGTAAAATTTATGCCTTGGCACCGATTTTTATTATTCCTTTTTCTAATTTCAGGCAAATACTAGCCACTTCACTTTATAAATACACACACACTTCAGAGTAGACGTTATCTATAACTAGAAAGTAGAAGCCATGTTGATTTAGTTTTGAACGTATATTGCTGTTAACAAAGTTGTAATGTTGTTTCAAATTTTGTTTTTGAACTCTTGGAATTTATAAATGCGAAAAGGATATAACAGTTGGTACAGCATATGGCATGTTGATATACCGTTAGATACAATCATGGGTTGCATTTCACCACATTATGTCAAAAAACTTGTTATGTATATAATTTTTTTCATAAAACAATTTTTTTATTTTAAATTTTCGGGTTTCGTATTTAACATTTTTTTTTATTTCGACTTTTTCTCACCTTGACTAATGAAAACTATAATAATAAAGTTAAGGATAAATATTAATAAGAAGTTCATGTCATTCCTTTTTTCGAGTTTTGATTTTAAAAATAATATAATTTTTTTTTTTTCTTTATACAAATTATATATTTTTTTCTTTAAATTTTCGCACAAAGTTTCGTAGTTGCGTTTACATTTTATTTTTACTAAACACTGAATTTTATTATCCTTTCACAGGATAATCACTTTAACAAACTTTGCAATGTTGCAATTTTTTCCAAACACTCTTTTTAGTTTTTAGACAACCTCGCGCCTTCTATCACTTTTAGCTAATGTCACACTTGTATTGTACCTGTCTAGTAATAACTTCCCCACAAAAGCTCTCTTCTTCTAAATTGTATCTTTATTTGTCTTGCATTTGAAATTTTGTATTTTCAACTGATATCTATCAACTGATAAACCTCATTAAGACAATACCTAGAATTTAACGTTGGTAAACTTTTCTATTTAATTCAATAAAATTAGTAGCAATAAATTTTTTGCAAAGCTCAACCAACGCGTTGCACTTGAAAGTTTTATTAACAAATTATTAGTAAATTATTAATTTAAGTGCTAGTTTTTATTGCATTTTGAAGATAAGATATTTTTGCTTTTCGCTCTAAAAGTTGCAAAAAAAAAATTGTTTTAATCGTTTTTACAGTTATTGAAGAAAATATTGAAGTTAGATGAATACAGAGTATGACTAATGTAGGATAGTTTTTAGAAAAAAAAAAAAAAATATGAAAGTTTAAATTTAAATATCTAAAAAGTATGACTATCACACAGAGCGAAAAGAAGGTATAATCATATTAAATACGTTCTTTAAGTTTTGTCTTAGTTTTTGCATTAAAGAAAATGTATTATATTTAGCATGATGCCAAAACAGCGTTTTTTAGAAAAAGTTTTTTTTTACTGTTTAAGATGGTGAAGATATATAGTTGTAGCAATGTTTGTTCAGGGACTTGGCTGTCATTTTTATTCGTGGTAATTTAGAAGCTTTTTAAAGGTTACTTCCGATAGAGCTCAATTTGAATATTTAAACTAACCAATTTGTATTAAAAACTTCTAAAAGTTGAAAATTTACTGTAAAGCCCATATTTTGGTAAGACATTCTAAATGTCAATTCTGACTTTTGGATGTCAAAAATGCTGACTCTTTTAAAAAAATAAGAAAAGCGTCATCTTCTGAAGCTGTTTCTACTAAATTTATTTGCTGACCAAATAGAAGATTTCTTCACCTTTTCAACAAGGTTTTTTTTGTTAAAAATGATTTTTAAACAAAAGAGATATTTAAGAAAAAATGTTTAAGGTAGGTGATTTTTAAAAAAAAATCTATGTAAAACAAAGAAAATTTAAAAGTTTTTTTTATAAGTTGTTTTCTACGCACATTAAAAGCTTTCAAAATAATTTCATGCTTTCATGCTTTCACACGTCTTTTTTAAGAGCTCATTTTCATCTTCATTTTCAGCTAAACGTTTCATGCATTTCAGTTCATTCCATTTTGCATTGCAGTCAAAGTATTTTCTCACCAATTTTGTGCCCACGTTGAAATTAATGTTTTTTAGGTCATTTTCTACCAAATCGAAGATATTTTGTGTACATTTATTTGAACGCCACTTTGATTTGTTGACACCTAGCATATATTTCCTTGTAATGAGACATATCCTAATTTCTTTTTGTCATTGCAAAAATAATCTTTCAGTTTATGTTATTAAAAATTGAATAGACATCATCAGGTAGTCTACTTAAATATTTTTTTATTGTTGATTCTTAAGCCAAAATTAAAGCATCTTTATATAACAAACGTAACTGTATTTAAACGGTTTAAAAACTGAAGTTCAAAACATACAATATTAAAAATTTAAATTAAACATAAGATTTTATTTGATCACGTATACATAAATACACATTGAGCGTTCTCCCCATGGGCCTAAAACAACATTTAATCCAACTTTGATTCTACTCTATGCCTAATGTTGAGCAAAAACAATTGTTTTTCTAGTTGTTTTTAATTTTTTTTTTCCAAACCTTACTTCATATTAAGGTTAATTTCTCAACAATGGTAAGGAAAAACTTAAAGCCACTCGGTGAATTTTTTAAAAATCCATCAATAAAAATTAATTTATGTTTAATTTTTGTAGGCATGGAGCGGCTAGGTTGGCATTTGATGCAAAAAAAGGGTCAAAAACATACTTTTTTTGTACTGAACTTTTTTTGTAGCTCATTTTTCTGCAAAACCATTGCAAATATCGTAAAGCCACTCGGTGAAAATTTAGATATCTATTAGCTTAACAAATGTTGCTTAGACGACTCTTTCTGATTCCTTCTTATATTCATGGCATTTTAAATATAAAAGTGCAATTTTCTTGCATTTTTTAAAACAACTTTTTTTATAATTTGTATTTTAAAACTTGCAGTGTAGAGCATTATTCTATAAAGAAGATATCCTTTTTAATAATACAAAATTATAAAATGTTTGATTTTCTACGAGGAAAATGGATAAAAAGATTAAAAACACAAGACCTCCAAAAAAAAGAGATTTTTTCAAACATCTAGTTATCAGGCACCCTGTATGCAAGGATATTTTGGAGTACTACGAAATGAAGCTAAATCTATACTCTCTTCAATGAGTATAGTTACACCTTTGTATCTTAAAGTTAAAAAAAGTTGTTTTTTTGGCATCATGCTAATTATATTTGAAGCAAAAATATTTGTTTGAGAGAAAACGTTTTTCGACTCGCATTCTTTGTTTTTGTTAGGTTAAATCCAACGTAGAAAGTTATCAAATTACATATGATCAAATTATAATCAAATGTCAAAGTGAAAAAAATTTCAAATAAAATAAAAAAAATTGTGGTGAATTTGGTTGTGCGTGCTAAGCCCGAGTTCAATACTACATCTGGCAAAAAGTTTTTTAATTTTAAAAATTGTTCTGATCAGCTGTCACCTCTCTACGGCAATGACAAAACTCAGAACTTTTTTCAGCCTTTACTACCTTCCATCGCCTATAGAATGGAATGGATTGCAAGTTTTAAGTTTGATTAAGTTTTAAGAATTGATGCTCCATACAAGAGTACAGCTCTTACTTCAAAAATAATATACTTAAGTAAGTCACATATTAGTCTTGTATACTCTACGAGATGGGTTAAAGGCAAAATTTGTAGGGCCACCATTTTGAAAAAGAATTCACTACTCAGAGCGTTGCTCTTATAATCAGAGTCGTACTCTTCTAGCCAGACTGTTGTTCTTATACAAAGTCTTCTACTCTGACAAATGTCATTTTAGGATATAATATACTCTTTATTGACACTTACAGGGCCTTTGATTTTACAGTATACCAGATCAGATCAGAACTCCTTCAATATAAGCCTTGGAAATGTCTATAAGACTTGATCTATAAAGCTTAAACTCTTCAGAGTTTGACTCTGATAGCTGAAGTCTTGTAGAAGTCTGTAAGAAATGGCTTGTAAGAAACAGAATCTTCGCAGGTATGCTCTTATAACACAACTCTCTTAAACTACTCTGAGATAAACTAGATAAAGCTAGTTAAACTACTGTGAGGCAACTAGCTTTGCTGTAGTTAATCTGTAAGCGTATTACTTTTGCTGAAGATAGCTATAGGACCTATTTCAAAAATTAGGTCCTTCACTTATAGAGAAAAATTTATTGAAAATGAAAAATTATTCCAATATTTTTATAAAAAATTCACTTTGAAAAGTATTTTTTTTTTTAATAAAAACAAATCTATTCTCAAAAATAAAAAGTATATTTCTCTAAAAATGATATATTTTTATATATATTTCTCTTTTTCATAGAAGCTATTTATCATTTTAAGAGAATTTCTAGGATCACATATAGACAAAAGCATTCTCTGGAGCAAAGCCTTTACCATATTTCTCTAAACATGATACTTTTTTATCATATTCCGAGAAACTTTTTTCTGAGTGTTGTGACCGATCAGAACAATTTTTTTATACACTGAGAAAAAAACACATACCTTGCTCCGGTAAAAAATTTCTCTATTTTTGATAATAGAAATTTTCAATTTTTCAAATAAAATTTTCTTCAATTAGAATAAATTTTCACATTTTCGAAGAAATATTACTTTACTTCTAGGAAATGGAAACAATTCAATGTCTCTAATATTGATAAGTATTTTTCTCGCACAAAAAATTTCTCATTTATAGAGAAATTTTATTGAAAATGAAAAACTTTTCTTATATTTTGATAAAAAATTCACTACGAGAAGTATTTTTTTCAATAAAAACAAATATTTTCTCAAAAAAAAAAGTATTTTTCTCTAAAAACGATATATTTTCTTATTTCATAGAACCTTTTTATCATTTTTAGAGAATTTTAAGTATCACAATTAGAGAATAGCATTCTCTGGAGCAAAGTTTATACCATTTTTCTCTAAATATGATGCCTTTTTTATCATATTCCGAGACACTTTTTTCTGAGTGTAGAAAAAAACTTTTGCCGTGACTGAGGATGGATCTCGCGATCTGGGCGTGCTAAGCCACACACTTAACCTGCATGCCACGGTAACCACATACCCTTTACGGATAATTTTTTTACAAACCGCACACCATTTTGACAGACACATTTTTTAATTGCCTGAACTTTTTTTTACGGGTTCGAGCTATATCGGAAAAAAGAGACGTTCCCGAGAATTTTTTTTTTGTTTTTTTTTTAAAAAGAGGGTCTTTAAAGTTTAAGATTTTCTTTATTTTGACTCATTTTCAAAATAAAAAAATTAATTTTAAGAAAAAATAGCTAAACAACATTTAAAAAAATTTCATGTTGTAATAATCTTACCCGTGGGAATAATAATCGTATTCTTACGTTTATTCATCGTATATCCTAAAAAGTTTTCTCTAGCTGAAAAAGAACCGGGGTTATACATTTTTGCAAATTGGTCTCCTAGGTAAAAATTACGAAAATCTCAAAATCCTCGTTTATGTGTCTCTTTTTTTCGATATACAATCCGCAAGAAAATTTTCAGGCAAATCAAAAATGGATCTTTAATTTTTTGTTTAAATATTTACGGTTTATAAAAGAATGACCCAAATTCAAGAGATTTTAGGTAATTCTCGCTTCAGACCAAAGAAAGAGAATTGAATTTAACCTCAAATTAAATTAACTCAAAATTAACCTCAAACTAAATATTTACACATTTGTACTATTGGTTTCAGAAGATTTAACTTAAGTTCTCGAAATGGTTAATGGTGTCTTACACTCAAAAAATATCAACTGTAGTATTAATAATCGGCCGCTGTTATTTCAAAAAACACAGTTAGATTGAATGATTTGCGTGTAAGTAAACCATTTTTTTCGTTGAATGAACGTTTCAAAGTATTTTTGTGCTGTTAAATTCAGCTGTTGAAATATTTTTGCGTTTTCGTTGAAATGTCTATTTTCTCTGAGCAATATTTTTAAATGTGTTTTACTATATTTATATTATCATTGCCAATAGCTCAGTGGAAGTGTGCTAGACTGTCATGCGGGGACGTGGGTTCGAACCCTAGCTGTGTAAGTATCAAAAATTCTAATTTAATAATTGAAATAATAATTCTGTTTCATTAACTGTTTGGTCAAAAATAACTTTCAAAACAAGTTGCTTACACTCTTGAAAATGAATTGAAAATTTAATAAAAAAAAAAAAAAAATAAATATTTAAAATAAAAAAATCTTTATTGGTCTTGCCGGTATTTGAACCTAGGACTGTCGAATACTAAACGCACCCTCGGCCAAGCATGAACTTTCAAAACAGTGATAAAATTTCAATAAGACCGTTTTTTATATGGATTTCGTGTTCTATAGACCAACAGTCAACCGACTGTTGATTTGAAAGTTTCATTTGTTGAATGGTATTTAACAGTGAAAACTGTTATTTCAACCCATGATTTGTTTGATATAAAATAATTTTTTGCTCTGAGTGTACCAAAGTAAGGTTTCAATTTTGAAAATCTGTAACCTTAGGGCACTGGTCATGTCTTGGAACATAATTAATTTTATATGGCGATTATGGCAAATGGATTCCGCTTGAAACAGTTGAAACGAATCAGTAGAAACTTGGGTGGTGATAACTAGTAGCCTTGAGAACTAGTTAATAGATTTAATAATGTTCCTATAAATGAATTTAAGAAAGCAACTTCTTATAGAAAAATATCGGCCCAATCGAATCCAATCCACTATCGGTTGTATAGAAGGACATCATTAGGATTTTTTAAAAATGCGTCCGCTGGGAGTTAGATTCGACAAATCGTAACTTCTCGCCATGGGTTAAGTAGTATTATGACGTTAGACATGTGTGAAAATAGAGTAAATTTTCTTCTGGTACCTTTGAATTTTCATTGTTTTGGAACAAGAATGATCGAGTTATGCCGGTAGCATACAAACTGCGCATTTTTCGGGATGCTAAACTACCTTTAGCTACTGTTCAGACTGAATTCGGCAATTCTGTTTGTTGACGTACCCATTGAGCCAAAAATGAGTTTCGCCACTGAAGAAAATTTTTCTATAAAAAAGTGAATCTTCATCCAACTTTTCTAAGGCGCACTCACCAAACAAATGACGATGTGCATATCGCACACTAAATACAAAACAGTCACAACTCAAAATTTTTTATATCGAATTTTTGGTATAAATTAATTTATAAAACACATATCTGACTATATTTTTCGTTATTTTCTTCATTAACTGAAAGAATGAAGTTTTTGTGTTAAATGAAAATTGTTTTTCTTCTGCAGTTTCAACCAAAGAGTTTTATTTTTCGCTTTTCCTGAAAAGTCATGTTTTTTGAGTTGTGACTGTTTTGTATTTGGTGTGCGATATGGTAAGTCACTCAGCTTGAGTTCTTGCACTTGCTGTATTTTGGATGGTTTCATACCGAGGTCCTTACGTAAAATATTCCACATGAGAGAAAGGCGACGAATTGACATATCTTCATTCAGATCTTCATTGTCACTGTCCGATAAGCCAGCAATATTCTCCTCGGTACACACTCTTCGCATACGGGTTGATGGATAGATGTTCAAAAAAGTGAAACTGGTACATGATTTGGTCACAATAACTTAAATAATATGTTCGGAAGTTCGATTACGACTACCAAAAAATGAACGTAATTTGCAAAACACATTCTCACAGACTAAAAATTTTGATAATTTTGATAATAAATTTCAATGATTTGCAAGCGCTGTTCGTTTGTCAGTCTGTTCGTCACAAATTACGATTCACGAGTGAGGTGTCAAAAAGTTACACTGAAAAAATAAATAGCAATAAAATCTTAAATATTTTAAATATAGTAAAATATTCGTAACAAAATGTTTTTTACACAATTATTTTTACTATAATAAATATATGTATCTGTATTTAAATAAAATAAATAAAATTTCAATGCATACTTTCAGGCTGCATTTTTTCTAGATAGTACTCTAAACAGTTTGAAAATCACTGTAATAGCAAGAAATAATTAAAGTTAGAGTGATGCCTGGTACGAAGAGTGACTCTTGTCTTTTATACATATATTAAGATTTTTTTTCATGGCATATTAAAATTTTTAACAATTCAGTACAAATAAATAAAAAAAGAAATTTTGATGTGCTTAGTTGTGACAACTGGCAAAGGATACTAGCTGACAGGGAGAAAGCAGCAGCATGTCTGGCCAAACAATGACCAGACGTTGAGCCAATTTGACAAGCTAATAAATTATAAATGTCTAGCAATTCATTATCAAACACTGAGCAGCCATTAATGTTTTTACTCCAACAAACACTATCAAACATAAACACACACACACACGATGGAACGCACACATATGTAGTCTAATGCATGTGCACATATTGGCAACACAAACATTGTATTCAGCACACAGGATTCACTTCTATGGTCTGAGCTTTACGTACGTCGTGTCAGCGTTGCCACTTTGCGTCTTTTTAAATGCTCAACACAAGCACACTCGAGAGGGTTTTTATGACCAATTCTTATATACAAAAAACATTAAATTCATAAGTGTGTGTGAGTGTGAGTGGGAGTGTGTTTGTTGGCATGTGAAAACAAATCAAGTGCTTTTCAATGCGACGCTGCTGCATGCATTGCTACTTATTACTTTTTGCTTTATGTTCTTTGTTGGCAACATTGCTTGCAGTCAAGAGTAGTTGGCTAAAATAAATGTTGCATTAAAATAATATTTGTGGCTCTCTCAGCTTATAATAAAGTGGAACAAGTGAAAGACAAAAAATAGAAATTCGCCTACGTTGTCAATAAATGTCTATAAATACTGCTAGCCGACCATGACCGTCAATGTGCCAGCCCGTATTGTTGTTGTTATTGTTGTTGTAGTTGTTGTCAACATGTTGTTATTACAGCTGCTCTTGACAGAAAAACCATTTTACTTTATTTGCTCAATGATTGTGGCAATAAATTACGAATTGAATAGATAGAACAAAACTAAAGCAATTCCAGAGTTAAGTTATATTTCACGATTTCGCATGGCATGGCATGTATAGGTAGGAATTTTTATTTCACCGCGAATAGCAGTAGTAATTTTTGAGGAGTGTTCTTTTAAAGTTAATTGCTTTTGTTTTAAAAGCAAAATTACTTTTTAATTAGCTAAAATGCAATGATTAAATAGCGAATAATGTTTAAAGTGAGATAAAAAATAAGGATATAAAGCAATAAAGAGCTAAATTTAGCTATTTAGAACTTTAGTCATTTGAGTAGTTATAATGAAGAGCAAGAAAAAAAAAACAACTGAAAAAAACAATAATTAAATTCCTCAAGAAAATTTTTTGAAATCGAAACTGGTACCAACTATACCAAATTTTTTAATAAATTAAGAGCTAAAGAATTTTTTTATATCAAATATTTTTATATTTAAGAAAAATATAACAAATAAAAAAAAATTCTTTAAAAATATATAAAAAACATTTTTATAAAATAAAATAGAAAACATTGAATAATTGCTTATATTTCAAATATTTTTTATGTATAAGAAAAATATAATAATATTTAAAAAATTTAAAAATATATATAAAAAAATTAATTTAAAATAAATAGAAATCATTGAATATATAAGAGAATATAAGAATATAAGAATATAAGAATATAAGAATATAAGAATATAAGAATATAAGAATATAAGAATATAAGAATATAAGAATATAAGAATATAAGAATATAAGAATATAAGAATATAAGAATATAAGAATATAAGAATATAAGAATATAAGAATATAAGAATATAAGAATATAAGAATATAAGAATATAAGAATATAAGAATATAAGAATATAAGAATATAAGAATATAAGAATATAAGAATATAAGAATATAAGAATATAAGAATATAAGAATATAAGAATATAAGAATATAAGAATATAAGAATATAAGAATATAAGAATATAAGAATATAAGAATATAAAAATATAAGAATATAAGAATATAAGAATATAAGAATATAAGAATATAAGAATATAAGAATATAAGAATATAAGAATATAAGAATATAAGAATATAAGAATATAAGAATATAAGAATATAAGAATATAAGAATATAAGAATATAAGAATATAAGAATATAAGAATATAAGAATATAAGAATATAAGAATATAAGAATATAAGAATATAAGAATATAAGAATATAAGAATATAAGAATATAAGAATATAAGAATATAAGAATATAAGAATATAAGAATATAAGAATATAAGAATATAAGAATATAAGAATATAAGAATATAAGAATATAAGAATATAAGAATATAAGAATATAAGAATATAAGAATATAAGAATATAAGAATATAAGAATATAAGAATATAAGAATATAAGAATATAAGAATATAAGAATATAAGAATATAAGAATATAAGAATATAAGAATATAAGAATATAAGAATATAAGAATATAAGAATATAAGAATATAAGAATATAAGAATATAAGAATATAAGAATATAAGAATATAAGAATATAAGAATATAAGAATATAAGAATATAAGAATATAAGAATATAAGAATATAAGAATATAAGAATATAAGAATATAAGAATATAAGAATATAAGAATATAAGAATATAAGAATATAAGAATATAAGAATATAAGAATATAAGAATATAAGAATATAAGAATATAAGAATATAAGAATATAAGAATATAAGAATATAAGAATATAAGAATATAAGAATATAAGAATATAAGAATATAAGAATATAAGAATATAAGAATATAAGAATATAAGAATATAAGAATATAAGAATATAAGAATATAAGAATATAAGAATATAAGAATATAAGAATATAAGAATATAAGAATATAAGAATATAAGAATATAAGAATATAAGAATATAAGAATATAAGAATATAAGAATATAAGAATATAAGAATATAAGAATATAAGAATATAAGAATATAAGAATATAAGAATATAAGAATATAAGAATATAAGAATATAAGAATATAAGAATATAAGAATATAAGAATATAAGAATATAAGAATATAAGAATATAAGAATATAAGAATATAAGAATATAAGAATATAAGAATATAAGAATATAAGAATATAAGAATATAAGAATATAAGAATATAAGAATATAAGAATATAAGAATATAAGAATATAAGAATATAAGAATATAAGAATATAAGAATATAAGAATATAAGAATATAAGAATATAAGAATATAAGAATATAAGAATATAAGAATATAAGAATATAAGAATATAAGAATATAAGAATATAAGAATATAAGAATATAAGAATATAAGAATATAAGAATATAAGAATATAAGAATATAAGAATATAAGAATATAAGAATATAAGAATATAAGAATATAAGAATATAAGAATATAAGAATATAAGAATATAAGAATATAAGAATATAAGAATATAAGAATATAAGAATATAAGAATATAAGAATATAAGAATATAAGAATATAAGAATATAAGAATATAAGAATATAAGAATATAAGAATATAAGAATATAAGAATATAAGAATATAAGAATATAAGAATATAAGAATATAAGAATATAAGAATATAAGAATATAAGAATATAAGAATATAAGAATATAAGAATATAAGAATATAAGAATATAAGAATATAAGAATATAAGAATATAAGAATATAAGAATATAAGAATATAAGAATATAAGAATATAAGAATATAAGAATATAAGAATATAAGAATATAAGAATATAAGAATATAAGAATATAAGAATATAAGAATATAAGAATATAAGAATATAAGAATATAAGAATATAAGAATATAAGAATATAAGAATATAAGAATATAAGAATATAAGAATATAAGAATATAAGAATATAAGAATATAAGAATATAAGAATATAAGAATATAAGAATATAAGAATATAAGAATATAAGAATATAAGAATATAAGAATATAAGAATATAAGAATATAAGAATATAAGAATATAAGAATATAAGAATATAAGAATATAAGAATATAAGAATATAAGAATATAAGAATATAAGAATATAAGAATATAAGAATATAAGAATATAAGAATATAAGAATATAAGAATATAAGAATATAAGAATATAAGAATATAAGAATATAAGAATATAAGAATATAAGAATATAAGAATATAAGAATATAAGAATATAAGAATATAAGAATATAAGAATATAAGAATATAAGAATATAAGAATATAAGAATATAAGAATATAAGAATATAAGAATATAAGAATATAAGAATATAAGAATATAAGAATATAAGAATATAAGAATATAAGAATATAAGAATATAAGAATATAAGAATATAAGAATATAAGAATATAAGAATATAAGAATATAAGAATATAAGAATATAAGAATATAAGAATATAAGAATATAAGAATATAAGAATATAAGAATATAAGAATATAAGAATATAAGAATATAAGAATATAAGAATATAAGAATATAAGAATATAAGAATATAAGAATATAAGAATATAAGAATATAAGAATATAAGAATATAAGAATATAAGAATATAAGAATATAAGAATATAAGAATATAAGAATATAAGAATATAAGAATATAAGAATATAAGAATATAAGAATATAAGAATATAAGAATATAAGAATATAAGAATATAAGAATATAAGAATATAAGAATATAAGAATATAAGAATATAAGAATATAAGAATATAAGAATATAAGAATATAAGAATATAAGAATATAAAAATATAAGAATATAAGAATATAAGAATATAAGAATATAAGAATATAAGAAAATAAGAATATAAGAATATAAGAATATAAGAATATAAGAATATAAGAATATAAGAATATAAGAATATAAGAATATAAGAATATAAGAATATAAGAATATAAGAATATAAGAATATAAGAATATAAGAATATAAGAATATAAGAATATAAGAATATAAGAATATAAGAATATAAGAATATAAGAATATAAGAATATAAGAATATAAGAATATAAGAATATAAGAATATAAGAATATAAGAATATAGGAATATAAGAATATAAGAATATAAGAATATAAGAATATAAGAATATAAGAATATAAGAATATAAGAATATAAGAATATAAGAATATAAGAATATAAGAATATAAGAATATAAGAATATAAGAATATAAGAATATAAGAATATAAGAATATAAGAATATAAGAATATAAAAATATAAGAATATAAGAATATAAGAATATAAGAATATAAGAATATAAGAATAAAAGAATATAAGAATATAAGAATATAAGAATATAAGAATATAAGAATATAAGAATATAAGAATATAAGAATATAAGAATATAAGAATATAAGAATATAAGAATATAAGAATATAAGAATATAAGAATATAAGAATATAAGAATATAAGAATATAAGAATATAAGAATATAAGAATATAAGAATATAAGAATATAAGAATATAAGAATATAAGAATATAAGATTATAAGAATATAAGAATATAAGAATATAAGAATATAAGAATATAAGAATATAAGAATATAAGAATATAAGAATATAAGAATATAAGAATATAAGAATATAAGAATATAAGAATATAAGAATATAAGAATATAAGAATATAAGAATATAAGAATATAAGAATATAAGAATATAAGAATATAAGAATATAAGAATATAAGAATATAAGAATATAAGAATATAAGAATATAAGAATATAAGAATATAAGAATATAAGAATATAAGAATATAAGAATATAAGAATATAAGAATATAAGAATATAAGAATATAAGAATATAAGAATATAAGAATATAAGAATATAAGAATATAAGAATATAAGAATATAAGAATATAAGAATATAAGAATATAAGAATATAAGAATATAAAAAAAATATATAAAAAAACAATTAAAAAATTCTTTGAAAATATGTAAAAATATTTATTTTAAGTTAAATAAAAATTATTGAAACAAAAGAAGTATAACAAAACAAAAAAAAATTATATTAATGCTTACATATTAAAATATTTAATTTTATTCTTAGCAAAAATTGCTAACTATTTTAAAAAATTTTGTTATAGCGATTCTCCTTGAAATAAAACTAGTTTTTGTAGAGTGAGTAGGTTCAATAACCTTAAAATAGGCTTAAAAACCTTAAAATGACCTTGAAATTTAATTTATACAAACAAACTGACTTTGGATTCCGAATCAGATATCCAAAAAACCTTAATATCAGAAAGTTGGATATCGTAGCTTTGTTTCTTACTTTGAAATAACCTTGAAACAACTTTAGTCCAGACAATCTGACCTCATATTCAGAATGAGACAACCAAAAAGCCTTTATTTCAGAAATTTTGACAACATATCTCTTCATTTTTTACATTTTGACTTAGAAATGACCTTAAAATGACCTTAATACAGACAAACTAATCTCGCTTCTGGAACCAGTGACTTAAAAATCCTATAAATCAGAAAGTTGGACATCGTTTCGCTATTTTTTGTTCATTTGACCTTGAAATAAACTTGTTATTACCTTAATACAGACAAACTGAATCCGGATTTCAGAGTCAGATACCCAAAAAAGCCTTTGCATCGAGAAATTGGACATCATATCTCAGCTTTTATTACATTTTGACTTAGAAATGAGCTTGAAATTACCTTAATACATTTCAAATGACCTCGGATCTGGAACCAGATAGCAAAATAACCTATAAATCAGCAAGTTGGACATCGTTTCCCTGTTTTTTATTCTTTTATTTCGTCCTTGAATAAGCTAGAAATGACATTTATAAAGATAAACTGACCCTCTTTTTACCGAAGCTTCTACTGTTTGAAGTGAATTTAAAACATTGGCAAACCAATTTTTTTCAAAATTTAACTTTTTGCTCTAATTTCTTTTAGGTGAGATCTTAAAAAAAAAATGTTTTTAAATGTTTTAAAATGCCTATAAGTTGAATAAAAAATAAGATATTATTTTGAAAAAGTATACATAGAGTAACTGCAGATATTGTGATATGGTCGGGTAATGTGATATACCTGCATCTTTTGTAAAAAACACAATTTTCGACAAGAATAAACATGTGAACATAACGGCAACAGAAAAAGACACGTGCTGCAGCTTAATACACGCTCTCATTAGCTGTGTTCGCTCTCATTGTAGTGAAATTGCGCTTTGCGAGTGATAGCCGATACACATTAACTGCAACATGCGTCCACCAACAAAACATAAACTAGTAGTCAGAGAGAATTGTCGCAGTGTTCTCGACGACTTGATTATAATGAATGCAACACCAACAATCTGTATTGCTGTGTTTCTGATGAATTTTATTTAATTTGCTAACTTACTTTAAAGCAAAACAATAATCACAAGATTTACGCAATGAAAAACGCATAGCTATGTAGATTGAATATAATTAAAACAAAAAAGTAAACAAACTTCAGAGCACTATTTTGTAGTCTGTCAAATTAGAAATAGATTGAAGTCTGCGGCTGCAACATTTGTCGTCGCATCCTCTCTTTGTCGTGCTGCAGGCAAATTTTACGTTTACATGAGAAGACATGCGTTCTATTTTTGACGTTTGTTGTTCGTTGCATGTTGCAGTCAATGTGATCGGCTATGTTTACAATAACAATAAATAGAGCAGATTTGTAAGCTGAAATAGATAAATTTGTTATAGTTTGAATTAAGTAAGCTACAAATGATTTGAGATTTTGATTTTTATAGCGTATTTTTACAAAAAATAACCTTATTATTTTGAAACCCGAATTCGGCTATTGTGATATAGTCAAAGTTGGGTAATGTGATATACCATCTACTCATACCATATCTATTCATTCCATTCATTTTATACTTTGTGTTAATTTTTTTTGTTAAGGTTTTACATGCGTAGGTTTTATTGTTTTCTTTTATGTAAATTTCACTGAAATAATAAAATTGTATCAACAACAACATTAATTTCACTAAAACGACATTTTTTCTTCAAAAACATGGTTTTTTTCTCAATTTTGGTTGATAAAACAATATATACTGCTGTTGAACACTATTCGGTTAATATCATAATGGCATATATGGTATATCACATTACCCGAATGTGGTATATCACTTTACACGCCAAGTCGTTAAGCTCCAAAATTGAAAAACATAAAAAAATGCATAAAAAATATCTATATCACATTATCCGAACTTACTCTACATTTTCGGGTAAAAATATTACACAAACAAATTTTTGTAAATTTTCGATCACTGGCTACTGCAATTTTTTTAAAAAACAGTATAAAAATCACGTCCGGCGTGATAAAATAAAAACTACTTAGCCGATCGTACTTAAATTTTAATATGTTGTTTTAGTTAGTCATGAACTATAAGTAAATGCGTGGAATGAACTATAGACAGAAGGATCGGTAACATAGTTTTTGAGTTTTTCGCCGATTTTGGACATTTTTGAAGAAAACCTCTTCATATTCTTATTTTTCGACCTACATTTTTACGTCTAGTTCATTCCGCTGCGGTTTTGATGCTGCTTAAAACATCTTTTTCAGATTTGAATGTGACTCAGTGAACCGCAATCACGCCCGTCATAATTTTTTTCATGTTTTTTTAAATAAATTGATTGTGTTATTTTTTTTAACTTATAATGTTTTGGAAGGTATCACGTGCCTTTAAGTTTATCGAATTCCATGTATAGATTTTATGTTGCGCTATTTTAAATTTTAGTCCGTTTTTTAAGAACACTCTGTGATACAAGATTTGATTAAAGTTCTTAGAATTTTTTTCCACAAATTTTGCCAACTAAGATGAGTCGGGTATTGAAATAAAGAAAAACGTGCATATGTTGAAAATATGGCCCACATTCTCAAGCCAACTATGAATTACACAGTGTTTTAACTGAACCGTACTTAACCATTGTAAATGGTATCGTAAATAACCAAAAAGTGTCTCTTACATTTCGTGCGGTTTAACAGAGCCACTTGCATATGTTTTATGCTCGCCTGTAACAAGAAAGGCAACCCAAGTTTTTTTTTTTTTGAACCTCATGACTTCTGACCTGCCACTAATACCTTAGCTGGCAACTTTTTATTCTTATGCTGGCACACTTGGCTTTTGTGTGGTTGGTCTTCTTTTTTTTTTTTTTGTTTTATGCTAGCTGTAAGTAAAGACAAGAGAAAAGCGCAAGAACTACAAACAATAACTCTGCACAAAAGTAGCAACTAATTCCTAGTCCTACACTTTATGTTCAAACAAAGGGCAACACTTTTTCTCTACTAGCGAGCTTTTATTTGTTAGAAGAACAAATAAATTGTATTTATTTTTTGCCGCAGACAGTTAAGCCAGTGGTGCTTGTTCAAAATTTTTTTGCAATATGCTGTGGGTGGTGGGTTGGAAAGAGAGAGAGAGAAAGATATGAGCATTTCACTTAAAAACTGGCAAGCTGAAAATTTGAACAATTTCATTATTTTGCTTGGCCTTCACTTCAATTAATGGATTGATTTTAAAAGTATTTTTAGTTTGTTTTATTTTTGTTGTTTTTTTTTTTTTCTTGTATTGAAAAGTAGTTATTCTACAGCTATGATGGGTTAATCGAAGTAACGCATGTAACTGACAGTTCGATTTATTTTCACTCAGACAGAAAATGTTTTGATATGAAGTTTGAGTTTTTTTCTGTTATTATGTTTTGCACTCTTGTTTTTTAAAGGATAGTAGTAGAAAAATGCGCCAAAAATATTATTGAAAATTTGTTGTTATAGAAATAGAATCAGAAATTAAAAAATATTTACTTTTTCTAACTAAAATTAGTTTTTCCAAAAAATATAAGCACATTAATTCAACTTGAATGTAAAAGTTATGCAATTTTGTATTGTTTTTTTTTTTAATTTTTTTCTGAGCTAAAAATTTGAAAACAAAGTTGTATTAAATCTTAAAAATATACGATTTTTCTTAAATAAATTAAACCGTCTCTGAAAGGAAAATCATCAAAAACCTGAGAAAAATGGAAAAAAATCAAAGCGATAAATATTGGAACTGATTGAAATTTGAACGAAGTAGGAATTGAGTGCAATAATTTCAGTTTTCGAACCAGCAAAAATGGTTAGAAAACGCAAAACTTCAACTTCTTTCCGCACACTGTTGGTGCGAAAATCGAAATAGAACCCATTTTACACCTTAGAGCTACTCCAAAATGATTTAAAGGGGTCTTCTCATTGAGCAACTTTTTTTTTCGACTTTTTTTTTTTGCATTTATTTATAGCTGGGGTAGTTGTGAATATGCCCCTCAAAGGATTTTTAGAAATTCGAAATACTTTAGAAGAAGGTCTGCAAGGTCTGCAAGAAGGTGAAGCAAGGTCTTCGTCAAAATGAGCTATTTTTTTTCGCCTCATTTTCGAACGAAGCGGCATAAAGTAACCACCGAATTCTGTTGAAAATGTTTATTGTTAGGTAAAAACGTGTTTGCACACATATTCATACAAACAAACGAATACACATTTCTGCTTATTTTAGGGGTTGAAGCATTTTTTGAGTCCAGGTGTTCAACTGAAAGCATCATTACTTCAAACTTTAAACGCGTTTATCTCGAAACCACGTTTTTCGAACTGGCGGCCATGATATCTCCAGTTCAACTGAACCGATTTTCATGAAATAAAGTGGAACCGACGCAGAATTGTCCATTCCACCATTCTCGGGTGAACCTCGACCATAATTTTAAAAAATTTTTTACTATTTTTTTTTTACACTAAACTACAAAAAAAAGCCCGAAATTGAATTTTTTTTTTTGAATGGCCGCCTTTTGTCAAAAAATCACAAAATTAAGCTTGAGGTTCACCCAAGAATTACATCTATACTGACTATAACCCCGTTTTTTTTTTCATTTCAGACGCTCCGGAGACCCGGAATCGTGGCCGCCGTGACGACACCTTTTTTTCACGACCAACTTTGAAGTCTCATTACTTTTTGAACAGCCCACGTATCGAGGCAAAAAAAATTTTTTATTTACTTTGAAACTTTTGTAATACAATAAATAAAAAAAAGTTTTTAATTATTCTTTTGCGTTTTCAAATAAGAATTTTTTTAAAAAGGGTCCAAAAAACGGGTTTTGAATGAGAAGACCGCCTTAAAAGCAACAGCAACGAACCGTATAATAAGGTACTGTTGAATGAAATAGTATTAATGGGTAGAAGTCCGAGAAACATTCTCTATTTGAACCTCAAAAATATCGAGTTGAGACATTTTTTTTTGGACAAACATGTCTTTCTAGAAAATTGGCAAAAAGATCTTTGGTCAGATGAAACAAAGGTTAATATCTTCGGATCTGACAGGGCCATGTATGTGAGACAGTCAAAAAATATAATATTCGACCCTAAAACACACCACAAAAACCTATAACAACATGTGGCTGCTGAAATGCCTTGATGGAGCTGTGTTTCCTCATTTATTGTAGGTTCTTTTTTTATTAAAGATACCATGTGTGCTGTGGACACTGTGAAAATATTTGAAAGAGTCTAGGTCTAGTCTAGTCTAGTCCCTAGTCTAGACTAGGGCAAGCAAGAAATGCCTTTAAGATGGAAATTAATGTAGAATTATAATCCACAACTTTCTTCAAAACTTAAAACAATTTGGTTTCAAAGAGATAAAATGAGTGTTACAGAATGGCATTCCCAGTCTCTGAATCTCAATATAATGATGTTCTAAAGCATAAAATTGGGGTAGTAAAAAAGAAAACCAAAAAAGAGTTTTGACAAAAAATCAAAGAATCCTGGTATTCTTTTATCCGGCGGTTTCTTGTGGATAATTCTATGGAATGGAGATGTCATTAACTAATTAAATCTAAACTAGAAACAACGTAATACTTACTTCAAACTTTCCAACTCAGAAAAAAGTAAATTTTATGAAAATATACCGAAATATTGCAAAAGTAAAGGTAAGTTTCTATTATTTTATTTTATTCATTTAATTCATTTATTTATTTTATTTTTTCCAGGATGAATTTACAACATGATTGAAATTGGATTTCTTTTTGAATTTTTGAGCATAAATCTCATTTAATTTATGAACTACTTAGAAAATAATTTATCTTCATACTGCATTTATAATAATTTATGAAAACAAAATTTTTTTTTAACAAATCGATACCCTGCTTCGCTCGATTCTAGTTCCCCACGAGTATAGCCCGTTTCAAAAGAGAAGAACATTTTTTATAGCCTGTTTCAAAAGAGAAGAACATTTTTGCGCATGTTCATGATAGAATAATTTTACCAGGTAGTGTTGACAAATGTTGATTCTCTCAGTTACAAGTAAACGAACCCTTGTCAAAAACAGCTGTTCGTTGTTATATTCTTTGGCCACATTCAGCTGTGTCAACTGTTATGACAGCAACACATCGGGGGGCACTATTATTGGTATTGAAGTTTCAGAAAAATTGTCAAGTTTATTAAATATCAAGCTTTATATCAAATACGAATGGAAATTTTATCGACAAATTACAAATTTTCTATTTTTAAACGCATTTTAATGCGCAACTTCATATTTATGTGTATCAAGTTTTGACTTAGCAGTTGGCAACTGTTGGGTACGCTGAATGTGACCAGTGAAAATTAATTGTATGCTATGACGGATTGTGAGTGCTCTCTTTCTTGTTATATTTTTTGACAAACGTCCGTTTCCAACAGAAACGTCAATACTATCCTTGGAGTAATTATATCATGCGCATGTTTGAGAATAAGAAAATAATTTTGAGAGCGTTCTTCATTCTGATTGGTCGGCATTAAAAAAAAAATTTAATATACTCTGAGTATATTAATTCGATATATAAAATTCGATATATGAGTTTTTTTCCAAAAACAAAGATCAAGTTCGAAAATGGGCAAAATCAGATGCAAACCACGCCTACCTCCCACACAGCCTTAATAATGAGAAGTCTATAACGAAGCTAATATAGCTATAATCTATAAATTTAAATTTCGGTATTTGTATATATTATGTCAAAACTGAGGTGTGGAAGAAAAATGGGCATCATCCACTCACTAACACGCCCACCTCCCATACAACCCCAAAATTGAAAACTATATAAAGAAGCTTCTGCCGAAGCTACAAAAATAAAATTAGGTATGCATTCATTTTTTATCCAAAATAAGACGTGTTGGAAAAATGAACATCATCCACCCACGAACAAGCCCACCTTCCATACAACCTCAAAATTGAAAACTTTATAAATAGGCTTCTCTTTTAGCTACAACCAAAAAATTTGATGCAGTTGTATTTTATTTTTTTTTTTTATGTTGTATTTTACTTTTCGAAGTTTGTAATATTTTACTTTCTTGTTGAGTTTTTAGTTATTTATATTTAAAGTAAAGAAATAGTTTTGTACAAACAACTATTTATTTAATACTTCTTATTTCTTATATAGCAGCAATAAGGGCTCAATTGGGTCATTTAACTCATTTGTCATAAAAAGATATATATTTTAAAACAACTTTTTCTTTCACCAAAAGCTCTTGCTATAAAATATTTAATAATTAATTTAATTAAAGACATAATTTAATGTAAAAGTAACTAAATTAGGGCTCAATTGGGTCATTTAACATATTTTTCTCGATATCATACATGTTTTAGACAACATTTTTATACACCAAAGGCTCTTTTTATAAAAGTTTATATCGATGGTTAAGCTCACTTAAGTGATCACTAAAGCGGCCTTCTGTAAATTGGTTGAAAATTAATAACCAATGAATGCTGGTCAATTGAGAGGTAAAATAAGTGTTTTGCAAAAATCGACGTTCCTGAAAATTTAAAATTTTTCACTTATCACTTTAGTGCGCTTAACCATCGATATCCGAAAAAAAACATAACTAATTGCTCGATTGGTTTTATTGCGTTGCTTTGCCTCAATTGGGTCAGTTGGTTTTTAAGATTGGAATTATAAAACATGTTTTTTTTTCTATTAAAGGTGCTTTTCGACAAGACTTAATGCAATAGTATCTAACTTGGGGCTCAATTGGGTCAATTGACTCATTTGGCTTAAATGAATATATATTTAATACAAATTTTTATTAAAGCCAAAGGCACCAAAGGCTATTTTTATAAAAGTATTTGTGCCAAAATACAAAGATAATTGCTCAATTGGTTTAATTGGCCTATTTTGGCTCATTTGCTTTTTTAGATTGTATTTGTAATATATGTATATTTTGTTCACCAAAAGCTTCTTTTAAACCAAATTTAATGCAACAGTAACTAAACTAGGGCTCCATTGGGTCAATTGACTCATTTGGCTTAAATGAATATGTATCTAATACAACTTTTTATTAAAACCAAAGGCACCAAAGGCTATTTTTATAAAAGTATTTGTGCCAAAATACAAAGATAATTGCTCAATTGGTTTAATTGGCCTATTTTGGCTCAATTGGCTCATTTGATTTTTTAGGTTGAATTTGTAAAATATATTTTTTTTCACCAAAAGCTTCTTTTAAACCAAATTTAATGCAATAGTATCTAAAGTAGGGCTCAATTGGGTCATTTGACTCATCCGACTTAAGATGATCAATTTTAAAAACAAGTTTTTTACACGCCAAAAGCTCTTTTCGTAAAAAAAATGTATGCAGAAATACACTGCAAATTGCTCGATTTGTTAATTGGCTTCATTTGACTCAATTGGCTCATTTGGTTTTTTGGAATGAATTTCTTAATCATATTTATTGTGCACCCAAAGTTTCTCAACGGCAAGAATTACTACAATAATAACTAAATTAGGGCTCAATTGGGTCATTTGACTACAGGCCTTGATGGGAAACATTTTTAAAATAATTTTTTTGTACACTAAAGGATGTTTTTATAAAAGCATGTTTGCAAATATACACAGCTTATTTCTCGATAGGTTCAATTGGGTTGCTTTGACTCAATTGGCTCATTTCGTTTTTTTTTTTAAATTTTTGGAGAATATCTTTTTCCTTCAAAGTGATAGGAGGATGCATGTTTAAAATATCTTTTTAGTCAAGCAAAAGTTCATCTTCTTTTGTTTAATATTTAAGCCTTATTTTAAATGAGGGCTCAATTGGTTCATTCGGCTTAAAAGAATACATTTTTTTAATCATTTTTTTGAAAATGTAGTATATTAACAAAAGTACAAACTTGTTTGGCTCAATTGTATTCTTCGGCTCACTTGGCTTCAAAGGATGATTTTTGAAGATATCTTTTTTTATGCACTGAAAGTTCTATTTTATACAAGTTTGTTGCTCAGCTTTTGGCTCAATTGGTCATTTGGCTTATGTCAATATATAACATAAATTTTTAAAACTTATTTTTCCCAGCTAAAGCTGCTTCTATTAATGGAATATTATGGGATATTTATAAATGGAAATATTAATGGAATTGTTCATATTGTGCTACTGTTAATTTCACAAGAAAACTCAAGCACTGGTGCAACAGCAACACTAGCAATACTGCAGCACAGTACTTGAAGATACTGTGCAGCAGTGAAATGTCATGAATAGCAGGCTCCTTTGCAGCTCTTTAGCATGCACATATACAAACTTAATTATTTTTGTTATCTTTGTTGTTGTTGTTGTCGTATTGTCAATGCATATCGTGACATTGACAAATCATAGCCTCAAGCAGCAGCAACAAAAATTCGCAATGTCAACAGAAGCAACAACATTTTACAACTGCATGCTTAACCATCATATAAAGCAGCTCATTTACATGCTCTGTCTTTTGCTTGGCTTGCTGTAACGGTAATTAGAGTCTAAGTCATGTCATAACGGAAGCATGTTGCTCTGCTCAAGACACACTTCCGCTGACAAAACGGAAATGCTGCTGCTGTTATTTGCAAATGCTTCAGTCAGATCTTGTGTATGTCTCAAATGAGCGCGTATGTGTTTGATTAATTTTCTTCTTCTGCAATTAGTTGTAATAATTAGATATTTTATTGCCTCATGTACTAGCAAGCGTAGGCGCATAAAATTTAATTGTGCACAGCAGCTGTTTGTCATAAATAAACAACTAAATGAATGAATAATTAAGTTTAATTTAAATAAAAGCCACACACACATACACAGGATAAACTTCAGAATTGAACTAAGCCAAAAGCCAAGCAAATAGAAAAGTGGCTAAAGCACTGCCAGCTGTTTTAAATGCAAACATGTTATGTTTATGTCCTATAAAAATTCAAACACACACACACACATACTTGCCAAAAACAAATGCATAAGTGTAGAGTTTATTGTTTGGCAACATTTAAATAGCAGCTGTTGGTTACATGTTTGGTGTTTTTGAGGCAAACATTAAATGTAATGCACAACAAATACTCATTGTATCATTGTGTACGTGTAATTAGTGTAAGTGTGTGTGTTTTTTAGTTAAGCTAACTTTGCTGTTTGCTTGGTTTTAAGTAAGAAATGCTAGCGAAAAATAACGCAAGCGTACCAAGCTGCTTAAAGCGTTTGCGTGCAGCATACTTTTAGGCAACAATTGAAATTAACACTACATGACACATGTGCTGCTTGCTTACTGTTGAATTTTTCAATGTCTAGCCTGCTAATGGAGGCTTCAACATTCAAATTTAAGACAAACAATTCTCTATCTTAATTTTATTTTATTTGAAACAAAATTTGATAGTACAACTGTTGTTTTTAAATTTAATAATGTTAGAATGAACAAGTTAGCAGCAGGCCTAACAATCATCTCTTTCTCAGAGTCAGAATTCTACAAATCAGTACAAATTGTTTATGTTTTTTATTTGTTTTGGTGTTTGGGTGTGTTTTTTTTTTTTGACAATTCTGACTTTCAAACGAACTGAAAGTCAAGAAATTGTGTTTTTTGAGAAGGATTTCTTCTCAACCCTGCAGCGCTTCCTTATATATTATACTATAAATTTAATAAGTGATGTTATTTTAAAGCTTCTCAACTGCTACCGGTTATTTTTGTCTTTTTCCCGTTATTTGAGTAGCTTCCTAAACTTTGTCTCTGAGCTCAACCCAACATCTAAAGCAACATGACAAAGTTCTAGCAAGATTTCACTCTTGCCGGCTGCCATTAACTTTGCTGACATAAATCCTTGCATGCATTTAGGCTGTGCTGCTGATTTTTGTATTTTTGTTTTTTTTTTGTGTGGTTGTTTTAAAAATATAACTTCAGCAACAGCTGCTTGTTGTTGACATAATTTCATCATAATGAATTTTAATACGACTTTTCTTTGTCTCACTTGAGAAGCTGTTGTTGCTAGGGTAGCTCATAATTTTTTTTTTAAATGTTTTAAGGTTATGCTTTAAATATCACAAGAAATACGTACACACACTTTTGGCCAATTAAAAAGTTGAGCAACATAAAAAAGTTGCTCAACTTTAAAACTTTAAATTTTAAAGAAAGAAAGCAGCCATATAATTGTGAAGTTTGCTTTAAGGCGAAAGTGTTATTAAAGTTGTTTTTAACATATTTTTAAAAAAATATTTTTGCTTACAGCTTTTGTTAGCAGAAAAAAGTTGAAATTTTTAAATTTTGTTTGTTTTTTTTTTTAATTTTTAAGCGGGTTCAAAACAAAGAGTTCGTTCGACACCGACTCAAAAAATAGAGGCAATCTTAAAAGCTTCTGCATAATTTTTTTTCTGCATTTTTGTATCGAAGAAATCCTTAAGGAGCGTTTGTGGCTTCTAAGCCACTTTTTTGGCCCAAAAGTTAAGTTTTTTTTATAGAACTTTACTCAGTAAGCATATCTAAGACAAGCACATAAGTAAAAATTTTTATGGGTATTTCTCCGATCTAAAAAAAAACAAAAAATGATGTAGAAATAGTTTTTAAAAATTTCTCTAACTTTGGTTGGTGTCCGGTTGTCTTTTTTTTTCTCCATACAAAATCGATCCAGTAGACAGACAGTCTTCAAAATATGAGTGTCGAAAAAGTTTTTATACGGCTTACAAAATTTCAAATTTATATCTCCTTTTTGTCAAAAACAAAAAAAAATTTTGTTTTTAAAAAAAAAATTGAAAAATCAAATTTTCAGCAAACTAGCCATCTACGAATTTTCAAAATTATATCTCTTTTTTGTCAAAAAATAAAATTTTTGGAAAATTTTTAACAACCCCTTCTAAAGACCCTTTCCCTAATAAATTATCCCGTAAGATATCAAGAGATATGAAAACAATGTAGTGTATTTATATGACTGTATTCAAATTTTGTGTACTTAACTCATGTGTAAAGCTAGTTTTTGGTAGACAAAAGAGATGTTTTCAAAACTCCTACTAAAAAAACAAATGCCAATTGAGTCAAAGAACCCAATGAAACTAATTGAGCACACAACTGAATATTTTTGCATAAAAACTTATGTTTTAGAATTTTATCATCTAAAGCCAAATGAGTCAAATGAGCCAATTTAGCCCTAATTTAGTTACGATTGCATTAATTCTTGTCACAAATCAGCTTTCTATGAACAAAAAAAATGCTTTATAGATAACCTCTTAAAAATCATATGAACCAATTGAGCCATAGTAACCCAATTAAACCAATCGAGCTACTAGCTGTGTTTTTTGCTTACATAATTTTATAAAAACAGCCTTTGGTGCGTAAAAAAGTTAATTAAGAAATGGAAACTCTTAAGCCAAATGAGTCAAATAAGCCAATTGAGCCCTAATTTAGTTATTTTTACATTAAACCTTGTCCAAAAGAAGCTTTTGGTGAACTAAATAGGGATTTAAAAATTAATGTGTTCTTAAAAACCAAATGAACCAATTCAGCCAAAGTAAGCCCATTAAACCATTCAAGCAAGTAACAAGTTATTTTTGCATACGTACTTTTATAAGTACTCTCTTAGTATTTGTGCAGAAGTACTTTTAGTGCATAAAAATTTTTTAAAAATTTATCATGTCAAGACAAATGAATGTAATGAACCAATTGAGCCTTAATTGAGCTTGTTTTACATTAAATCATGTCCAAAACAAGCTTTTTGTGGACATAATGGATATTTTACAAATTCATCCTCAAAACCCAACTAAGCCAATTGAGCCAATTGAGCCAATTAAATCAATCAAGCAATTAACTGTTTATTTTTGCGTAAATACTTTTGTAAAGAGAGCTTTCGGTGAATAAAAAAGTTTATTTTTAAGATTTATGCTATTATGCCAAATGAGTCAAATTGAAAACAAAACTGAATCTTAAGTTATTTACGATTGCTTTAATTCTTGCCAAAAACCAGTTTTTTGTGCACTAAAACGATGTTTTAAAAATTGATCCTAAAAACCAAATGAGCCAAATTAATCCAATTGCACCAATCGAGCAGCTAGGTGTGTGTTTTGCAGAAATAATTTTATAAAACGAGTCTTAGGTGTGCAAAAAAATTGTTTTAAAAATGTATTCTTCGAAGCCAGATGAGCCAAATGACCCAATTGAGCCTAACTTGTGTTATTTTTATATTTGATTTTTTAAAAAACGCTTTTTGTGAACAATAAAGATGGTTTAAAAGCTCAACCTAAAAAACCAAATGAGCCAAACTAAGTTAATTTAACGAATTGAGCAATTAGTTGCATATGCTTGCATAAATACGTTTTTAAACAGAGTTTTTGGTGTATAAAAAGTTTTTAAAAAATTTGTCATGTCAAGCGAAATGAGTTTAATGACCCAATTGAGCACTAATTGAGCACTAATTGAGCTTCTTTAACATTAAAACATGTCCAAAATAAGCTTTTATAGATTCTTCTTAAAAACCAAATGAGCCAATTGAGCCAAAGCAACGCAATTAATTAATTAAGTAATTAAGGTACGGAATTTTTGTTCTCTCGAACCAGATAAGCCAGTTGAGCTTAATGGCCCAATTGAGTCAAGTGACCCAATTGTGCCAAGTGAACCAATTGAGCCAAGTGACGCAATTGAGCCAAGTGTCCCAATTGAGTCAAGTGAACCAATTGAGCCAAGTGACCCAATTGAGCCAAGTGTCCCAATTGAGTCAAGTGACCCAATTGTGCCAAGGGAACCAATTGAGCCAAGTTACGCAAGTGACCCAATTGAGTAATTAAGGTACTTTTACATTAAATCTTGTAAAACAATTTTTTTGCGATAAAAAAAAAAATGTTTTCAAAATTCATCCAAAAAACGAAATATGCTAATTGAGACAAAGCAACCCAATTCAACTTATCGTGCAATTAGCTGTGCATTTTTTTATGCATACTTTTATAAAAAGAGCTTTTGGTGGTTAAGAAATTGGTTTCGGAATTTTTGTTCTCTCGAACCAGATAAGCCAGTTGAGCTAAATGGCCCAATTGAGCCAAGTGACCCAATTAAGTCAAGTGACTCAATTGAGCCAAGTGTCCCAATTGAGCCAAGTGTCCCAATTGAGTCAAGTGAACCAATTGAGCCAAGTGACCCAATTGAGCCAAGTGACCCAATTGAGTCAAGTGACCCAATTGAGCCAAGTGAACCAATTGAGCCAAGTGACGCAAGTGACCCAATTGAGTAATTAAGGTACTTTTACATTTAATCTTGTCAAAAAAATTTTTTTGCGATAAAAAAAAAATGTTTTCAAAATTCATCCAAAAAAAAAGGAAATATGCCAATTGAGACAAAGCAACCCAATTCAACTTATCGTGCAATTAGCTGTGCATTTTTGCATGCATAGTTTTATAAAAAGAGCTTTTGGTGGTTAAAAAAGTGGTTTCGGAATTTTTGTTCTCTCGAACCAGATAAGTCAGTTGAGCTTAATGGCTCAATTGAGCCAAGTGAACCAATTTAGCCAAGTGACTCAATTGAGCCAAGTGACCCAATTGAGCCAAGTGTCCCAATTGAGTCGAGTGACCCAATTGAGCCAAGTGACCCAATTGAGTCGAGTGACCCAATTGAGCCAAGTGTCCCAATTGAGTCAACTTAAGCATTAATTATGTATGTAATATTAATACTTATATTATAACCTATCGTTCGATGGAAGCAACTGCTATTTAAGGCATCAAATTAATCCGTCAATCAACGCTTGTTTTCGGATTTTCGTTTGCGCCCATCATCTGCAGAGTTCGTATCAAAATCAAATAGAATTTCTTTATTATAAAATAATGTCAGCTACATTCATGCTACTTGTTTTCGGTGAGCATGTTTTGTAGCACATGCCTTACCACATGATGCGCTTGTTTATAAAATCTAGTGTTTGTATATCCTGATTGCCATCATACACATTTCCGTTTCCGTTTACACTTGAAGTATTCTTCGTTTATTAAGTTCACTTAATGTCCAGCTGTGTCGTCCATTCACTTTTGAGTAATGAATTTTTTTCAAGTCATTTTCACTTGTGGAGCCACAACAACAACAATAGCCAACAACATAATCCACAATAACATCATGAAGTTTTTGCTGTAATAACAAAACAAAAACAATAACAAGAAAATAAAAGAAAAATATAAACTATATATAAAAAATAAATACTGTTAACATTGTGAACAAACACATTCAAAAGTACATCAAGTGTGCATGAAGCACATAAAGAACAAGAAAAACAACAATAAAAGCTTAATAAATAAAAGAAAACAAAACAAAAACAAAAAATAAGGTAAAAGAAAATCTAACAACAAGCTGTACAGCAGTGCCAACAAACAACAACAACAACAACAAAAGCAGCAGCAGCAGCAGCTGCCGTCACTTGGTGCAAATCAGTGACAAGTACAAATCACCAGAAATTTATTTGTTAAATGTTAAAAAAAGTCACATTTGTTTTGGCCAACAATGCAATGTGCCAAATGAAGCACATTCGTTTAATCCGATATAATAAAGGAGCTTGTTTTAAAAGTTATTTTTTTGTTTTTGTCTCTCTTAGCCCTCATCTAGCGGCAATACATCTCTATTAAAGCTTCAATAGAAATTTTGATAGAAATGCTGTAAAATTTTGAAATTTGACAAGTGAAGCACATTTTTAACATTCCTTTCCATTTGTTTGTAGCAATTAAAAGCGGTTAGTGCAAATTCGCACCAATGTGTCATTTAAGGTAAAAGTTAAGGTATTAAAGCCATGCCTTCCATACCTAATTATTAAATGAGTGAAAGAATGTTTTAGAAAAAAAGCGTTGGTCTGCCAATAAATGTGGTGTATATTTGTTACTTTATTGCCTACATCAGTTTGTTTTTGTCGCATAAGCATATCGAAAATTTGCTGAACAAAAATATGTGTTTTTTAAATTAACCAATTGAGCCAAATGACCAAATTGAGCAGCTAGCTGGGAACTATGCAATCAAGAATTGCTTTAGAAGAGCTTTTGGTGGAGGCTTTTAAACATTATTCTACAAAGTCAGTTCATCCAATTGAGCCAAATGAGCCAATTGAGCCATTGTCTGGATACTTTTGCATTGAAACTTCATTTAAAAGAGCTTTTGGTACACAAAATGAAGATTTAAGAAATTTATCCAATTATGCCAAGTGACCCAATTGAGCCAAATGAGTCAAAAACTGTGTAGTATTGCATACCAATACGTATTGAACTTGTTCAAAAATAGTTTTTCACGCACAGAAAACATGTTTCTGAAAATTTTGCCAATAATCCAAATTAGTCAATTGAGCCAAATAAATCAATTGCACCAAATGAGCCACTTACTAGATGCAACTGCATTAATGACTGCGTATATTTGAATAAAAAAATATTTTAGAAGAGATTTTGCTGGACCAGTAAGAGGTTTTTAAAAAATTATCCTGCAAAATCAATTCTTCCAATTGAGCCAAATGAGCCAACTGAGCCATTGTGTCACTCAATGCATCATTTTGCATTGAAACTTTAATAAAAAGAGCTTTTGGTGTGCAAAATAGAGATCTATGAAATTTTTCCAATGAAACCAAATGACCTAATTAAGCCAATTGAGTCACAAACTGTGTACTATTACATACTTATATTGTTATACTTGCTCAAAAATAATTTTTAATGTTTTTTTTTTAATTTCACGGAAAATATATTTCTTAAATTTTTGCCAATAATTTAAATTAGTCAATTGAGCCAAATAACTCAATTGCACCAAATGAGCCACTAACTAGATGCAACTGCATTAATGAATGCATATTTTTGAATTAAAAAATGTTTTAGAAGAGATTTTGCTGGACCAGTAAGAGGTTTTTAAAAAATTATCCTGCAAAATCAATTCTTCCAATTGAGCCAAATGAGCCAACTGAGCCATTGTGTCACTCAATGCATCATTTTGCATTGAAACTTTAATAAAAAGAGCTTTTGGTGTGCAAAATAGAGATCTATGAAATTTTTCCAATGAAACCAAATGACCTTATTAAGCCAATTGAGTCACAAACTGTGTACTATTACATACTTATATTGTTATACTTGCTCAAAAATAGTTTTTAGTTTTTTTTTTTTTTTAATTTCACGGAAAATATGTTTCTTAAATTTTTGCCAATAATTTAAATTATTCAATTGAGCCAAATACTAAATTGCGCCAAATCTGCCACAAGCTGGTTACAATTGTATTAAAAATTGTTTAAAAAGAGTTTTTGGTCCACACAAAACTTGTTTATAAAATTTATTTCCATAATCTAAATAAGTAAGTTGAGACGAATAACCCAATTGAGCCACACGTTTATAACTTATTCAAAAGATAGCTACGTATTTTTGAATTGAAAAATGTCGTAGAAGAGGTTTTGTTGAACAAAGAAGAGTCTTAAAAAAAATTAATCGTACAAAATCAATACATCCAATTGAGCCAACTGAGCAAAGTGAGCCATTATGTGGTTATTTTTGCATTGAAACTTTATTAAATAGAGTTTTTAATGCACAAACTATAGATTTAACAATTTTTATCATTAAGCCAAGTTATCAAGTTAAGCTTTATGACCCAAATGAGCCACAACTTGGATACTATTGCATTAATACTTCTTCACTGAGATCTTTTGATGAACAAAAGGCATATTTTTGTAATATATACCGATAATCCAAATTATGAAAGTGAGCCAAATAACTAAATTGTGCCAAATGAGCCACTAGCTAGGTGCAACTGGATTAAAACTTGTTTAAAAAGAGCTTTTGATAGACACACAACATGTTTATGAAATTTATCTTAATAGTGTAAATAATTCAATTGAGCCACATGACACATTTCAACTAAATGAGCCAATAGCTGCACACTTCTGTATGAATACTTGTACAAAAAAGCTTTTGACAAGCACAAAACATGTTTCTGAAATTTATCTCAATAATCTAAATAAGTAAATTGAGTAAAATGAACGAATAGTTGAGAACTAACTACTGCATGAAAACATGTTTAAGAAGAAATTTTTCTGGACAAAACAAAAGGATTATTCAACAAAATCAATTCATTCAATTGAGTTAAATTAACCAACTGAGCCAAATTAGCCAACTGAGCCATTGTGCTTATACTTTTATATAAAATCTTTGTTCTTTTAAACAATCTGTTGGTGCACAAAATAGAGAAAATAGAAATTTATACTATTAAGCCAAGTTATCCATCTAAGCCAAATGACCCAAAGGAGCCATAACCTCTATATTATTGCTTTAAAACTTGTTCAAAAGAAGCTTTTGGTGGACATAAAACATGTTTCTGAAATTTATACCAATTATCTTAGTTAGTCAATTGAGCCAAATGACTGAATTGAGCTGAATGAGCCAAAAGCTGGTTGTTACTGTATAAATACTTGTTCAAATGGAGCTTTTGATTGAGAGAACAAATGTTTTTAGAATTTAAACCAAAAAGCTAAATTCGTCAACTAAGCTTAGTGACCCAATTGAGCCAACTGAGTCGCTAGCTGTGTACTTTTGCTTTAATAATTGGTTAAAAAAGGTTTGCGAAGGCAAAAACTATGTTTTCTTAAAAGTTTTTCTCATGAGCCAAATAAGCCATTTGAGCCAAATGACCCAACTGAGCCGTAATTTAACTACGATCGTATTAAAAATAGCTTAAAATGAGGTTTTGGTGTGCCAAAAATATGCTTTCAAAAATATCTCCAATAAAACCAATTGAGCCATTTGACTCAACTGATCGAAATGAGCCACTAGTTTGGTATTACTGCATTAATACTGCTTAAAAACTAACTTTAGATTGACGATTAAAAATGTTTTTATATATATTTTATTAAGAAAAATTAGCCAATTGAGGCAAATGACCTAATTGAGCCTAATTAGTCAATAGTTTTACATCAAAACCGTTTCAAAAAGCTTTTAATTGCATGAATATGTTCTTTAAAATTTTTCAACGCAAACCAATTAAGCAATAATAATTGAGCCAAATGCTCCAATTGAGCCAACTTAACCATATATTGGGAACTTTTGCATTAAAACTTGTTTGAAAGCAGTGTTTTGTTTGCAAGAATACTGTTTAAAAAAATTACTTCTGCAAAACCAAATGAGCCAATTGAAGCAATGACCCAATTTAGTCAAATGAGCCACTAGTTAAGAACTATTGCTTTAATATCTGTTCAAAATCAGCTTGTCATTGACAGAAACATATTATATTAAAATCTATGTCAATAAGCGTCATAACCCAATTGAGCCAAATGATCAAATTGTTTCAATTTAGCCACTAGTACGGTACTATTGTATTAATACTGCTTCAAAAAAAACTTTTGATTGACGATTAGAAATGCTTTTAAATTTATTTCAATAAGCCAAATTAGCCAATTGAGGCAAATGACCTATTCAGCCAAGTTAGTCAGTAGTTTTACATCTAGACTATTTTAAAAAAGCTTTTAATTGAATGAATATGTTCTTAAAAATATTTCAATACAAGTCGAATAAGCAATAATAATTCAGCCAAATGATCCAATTGAGCCAACATAGGCATAAAATTGGTACTTTTGCATTAAAACTTGTTTGGAATCAACTTTTTGTATGCAAATAAAATATTTTTAAAAATTTCTTCTATAAAACCAAATGAGCCAATTGAAGCAAATAACCCAAATTAGGCAATTAAGCCACAAGTTCAGTACTATTTCCTTAAATCTGTTCAAAACCAGCTTTCCATTAACAGGAAAAAAGGTGGTTACCCAATGAAGCCAAATAATCCAATTGAGCCAAATGAGTTCACTTTATGGCTACTTTTGCATCAATACTAGTTCAAAAAGAAATTTTCTTGCCTAATTATACCAATTTAGTCATAATGATTTTTTGTCTAGTTCCCTAATTGAGCCAAACTATTCAATCGAGTCACTAGTTCGATACTATTGCACTTATAACTATTCAAAACGAGCTTTTCATTCACAAAAACAAATAATGTTAAAATTTATCTCAATTAGTCTTACTACCCAATTGAGCCAAATTATCCAATTGAGCCAAATGAGTCACTATATGGCTGATTTTGTATTACTACTAGTTCATAAAGAGTTTTTGTTGAACAAAAAATATATTTTTAAAATATTTAATTTTATTCATATTATTCAATTGAGCCAAATGATTCAATAGAGCCAATTTACACATTTTAAGGGTACAATTGCATTTAAAACATATGCAAAAGAAGTTTCTGTTGGACAAAAAAAAAAGTTTTTAAAATATATCCTGTATCCAAATGAACCACTTATTCACAAGCTGGGTACTACAGCATAACAACTTTTACAAAAAGAACTTTTAGTGGAATAAATATGTTTAAAATATTTTTAATATTTTGAAGCCAAGCAAGCCAAATAAAACAATTGAGCCCACCAAGCATTGAGCTGGGTACTTTGCATAACAACTTTTTTAAGAATAGCTTTCGCTGGATAACAAATTTTTAAAAAATTTGACATTTTAAGTCAAATGACAAGTCAAATGCGTCGAAATGAACCAATTAGGTGCTATTAGGTGCTAGTTCATTAATTTTTTTTTCCAAAAAGAGCTTTTCGTAAACAAAAAATATGTTTAAATACTCATCCTTAAAAACCAAATGAGCCAATTTAACAATAAGCTAAAGAAAAAGAAGAGTTAAAGAAGATCTTTGAGCAGACAAACAGTTTTTATAAAATTTTATCATCTTAAACCAAATGAGCCAAGTGAACCAATTGAGCCAACTTAATCGTTAACTGTGTGCTAATGTATTAATACTTGCTCAAAAAGAGCTTTTTGTGAACAAAAATATGTTTTTCAACTTTAATATTATAAAGCCAAATGAGCCAATTGAGCTATTTGGTATTATTACGCAAAAATTTTTCATACTCAAAACCTGAACAGATATGGGTATATTAACTTTGTGCAAACGCTTGTAATGCATAGAAATAAGCAAGTCCTTGGTACGTTAAAGCTAAGTTGTATACAAAGAATGAGCTTCATCCACCCACTTTCCATACTATTATTTTATATTAAACAAGTAAAGAAAATCTAAAGTCGGTCTAGGCCGACTATGAAATACCCTAAACCCACTTTTCAAAAACAAAAAATTTTTATTGTAAATGGGCGTTTCCAAGGGCGGATGAAGCCTATATTTTATATGCATTTATATGTTGATGAAAAATTTACACATACCAAGTTTTATTCCTGTAGCTCACAGTTAATGCCTTTATTGTGCTTTCGCTATGGGAGTTGGGCGTGTTCATGGACGGATTACTTCCAATTTTTGGACACACCTTAGTTTTGGTATAAAATATATCCATACCAAATTTAATTTCTCTATGACAAACATAACCTTATTTATTGAGTTTAAAACTTTTTGGGTTGTATGGAAAAAAGGCGTGTCCGTAGGCGGATGACGTCCATTTTTCAAAACCATCTTTGTCTTGTCATAAAAAACATTCTTGCCAAATTTTAAAACATCTTTGTGTTGATATAAAACACATACATACCAAATTTTATTGTTGTAGGCTAATTATGAGCTGAGTTATGCAGTTTTCAATTTTCGCGTTGTATGGGAGGTAGGCGTGTCCGTAGGCGGATGATGTCCACTTTTCAAAACCATCTGTGTTTTGTCTCAAAAAACATATGTGCCAAATTTTAGCTCTGTAGGTTAAACAGAGGCTTATTTATTGCGTTTTCAATTTTTGGGTTGTATGGGAGGTGGGCGTGTCCGTAAGCGGATGACGTCCATTTTTCAAAGACATCTTTGTGTTAATATAAAACACATACATACCAAATTTAATTGTTGTAGGCTAATTATGAGCCGAGTTATGCAGTTTTCAATTTTCGCGTTGTACGGGAGGTAGGCGTGTCCGTGGGCGGATTCCAAAAATATTCAATAGTGCAGATCCTTGGGTCCATGTGACCATGTGTACTAAGTTTCATCCAATTATCTCAACTCCTTCTTCTTATCCTGTGTATACGGACAACACACAGACGGACAGACGGACGGACGGACGGACGGACGGACGGACGGACGGACATGGATAGCTCGACTCACGTGGTGACGCTGGTCAAGAATATATATACTTTTCTATACCGGACTCGCTTCGTTCTATGCGTTACAAACGTTTGCACAAAGTTAATATACCCTGACCTTTCAGGTTTAGGGTATAAAAAGTAGGTTTAGAATATTTCATAGTCAGGCTAGACCAACTTTAGACTATCTTTACTTGATTAAAAACAGTTATTTGCGAACTTAAAATATTGTGAAACGGACTTCTTCAGTCGCCTTAAATTTAAACTTTTAAAGCTCACATAAATCTAAAAAATCTCTTTACCGCAAAACATAATTTACCGTTGTGCTGACAACTATTTTAAAATAAAAGAATAAAACTTCATAAAAATGATTGCAAGTTTTTTCAAACAGCCTTAAGGCATGAAAAGCTCATAAAAATGCAAAATTTTCTACTTAAAACAGCGAAGTTACTGCCAACTTCTTTCAGCACTGTTCCTGCTTTATTCCTCATCAACTCAAGTACAAAAGACAAAATCTTTGATTCACTTCAGTTGCACTAAAAAGCTCAACAGCTCAGTTGGTGGATCTGAAGTGATGCTGCAACCTCAGCATCCTCAGCAGCAGCATTGCAAGCCAGTAACCAAAATGTCTGGATGACAATAAGTAGCCTCAAGGATCTTATCTTTTGAAGCAAACGATAGACTCTTGGTGTATGGCAGGAACGAAGGAATATCTTGAAAGTTGCACAAACATACACACACACACCGACACTAGAACTTACAAATCGTTACCAAATCCTTGACTACATCGAAACAACCGGTGAAAATTTGCAGCAGCTAAGTTTGAAGAAAATTGCTTATTAGTTTTGAGTGTGGATTTTTTTATTAGTCAAGTGCTTGGCAACAGCATCAAAATCAGCATGAGTGACAATCAAGGTAGAGTTGCCAGATGAGCAGCTGAAAACGACAACATTTTAAAGCAGTTCAGATTTTATTGTCTTGACTTTTTAGATACAAATTGTTTAAACATTACTACCAACGGGTGTGACGAATTAAGAGGTGTGTGGAACAGATTTAAGAATTAGAAATGATAGCAAGAAAATGAAATAATTATAACACACATCCAGCACATTTTCTCTTTAATTATAACATAAAAATGGCGCAGCCTAACTTCATGCACACCCAGAATTAAATAATTATAATAGATTAAAAATGTCAAGGTTTTCGCATTTGAATGCCTTTGCGGTTCTAGACCAGCATTGGTCTTATTTTTATCTCTTAATTGCTGTCTAAACTCAAAGTGGATTCCTTGACAAACGCATTCCAGTTTATGTTCTGTCATTAGAACACGTATCAACCTTTGGCTAACAACTATTTTTAATGTTTGTGAAAATGTTCAACAACCCAACCAACAAGTAATCCTTCCACTACTTCAAACATAAAAGTAGAATTTATTATGAAAGCCACAAAAATCCCAAAGAAGCAGCAGAAGGATACGCATTTGAGGACAATATTAAGTAAGAACTTGATAATCACTTTTATATGATGGCAAAATACAAGCATAGCAAAAGAAATAACAATAAAAAAAAAAAACCAAACAACTCAACCACAAAAACAAGCAGCAACAGCAAAAGAAAAACCAACAACCACTGCTATTTTCAAGTCAACAACATGAACAACATCAAAAGCAGCAACAACTCTAGCAACACCGACATCAACAATTTATACCGACGTCCTAAGCTTAAAACAAAATGAGTGAGTGAATGAAGTCCTGAGTGCAATGAGGTCTATTAACAGCATATATATAAGTATGTGTGTTACTGCTGTTGGTATGTCCGTTGTCTACTTCCGGTTTAGTGTCAAGTGTGGGCTATGCAGCCGGCTACTGCAGCGCCATTGCTTATTTGCGGTAATAAGTGCAACTTGCTTTACACTGTTTGCTGGCTGTCAAGCTAATACTGCTGAGCATCTTAGCACTCAGCATATAACGTTCAAGGACATAAGGACAACCTGTGCTTAAGCTAATGCCATAGATTAATGCACAGTAATATGAGAAAAGTAACAAACATAAGTAGTGTCATTCGTTCGTTTGATGAGCTACACTTTATCTATCCAATCTACCCATTATATATCGTTTATTATACTTAGTTTTATTACGTATTATGCTGTTTATTAACTTGAGTGAATAATTTTAGGCTATAAAGTTCTACAAATACAATAAAACTAAAACATGACTGATAAGGCTGAATGACCACAATGAAAAGTTGTAACTCTAATAATGAGGGAATTCTAATTAGAGGGTAGTAAATTTATTTTTGAACAGAAAGAGTTTTTGATTAAGAATATATACGACAACGACTTACATCAGGTTTCGAAGTACATAGAAACACCAAAAAAGCGCAACAAATTTTGTTTTTAAAACTGTTAAGTGGTATTTTATCCTCCATACATATGTTTTTTACGCAATTAACGTTTGAAGAATGCATGAAACTGATTTTTATGCTCTATCTTTGGGCTAGCCATGGCATGCAGAGAAGTGATGATCAATTTATTTTCTATTGAAAAAATTGTCTGCCAGATGCGATAATTGAACTTGGGCTACTGCAGTTTGTTGGCTCGCACGACACACACTTAGCATGCACAGTTACGGCCGCCACTTACAAGCACTGTCTCAGATGAGAATAACAAAGTAACTGATGCCTGTCTTTAAGGATATTCTAGTAGCACGTCCATGCAAAAAACATTGTCTTTTATGGCGATATTCGTACACTTTTGTTTTAAAATATTAGTTACCCTTCCATCTTCCCATTTGTATAATAAGCCATATGCAGGGTTAGCCAAAAGTCACCATGGTCAAATTTCAAATTTGAGTTGTGCCCCAGTGTGGGCAGTGGCTCCATCCCGCTGAAACCACATCACAGGTGTGTTTTCAAAAGCAAGACGTAAAAAATGTTCTATCATAAATCGATAACGCTCTTCATTTACGGTTACAACACTTCCATCTCTATTTTCGAAAAAGTAAGGCCCAATGATATTTTCATGTATAATGCCATACCATACTGTATACCTAATGGGGTGCAATTTGCGTTGATAAATGACTCTTGGATTATCAGAACCCCCTGAACCAACAGTACTGCTTATTAACAAAGTCATTTTCCATTTTTTTGCACTTAATATTGTACAAGGAACAAAGGAGCAGTACCATCTCTACAAATACTGCTCCAAAAAGTATGCACTGAGATATGTATTTTTTTACATGGTGAATTTTGTGAATCGTGAAGATTTGTACAGGTAACATAAATTAGTGGAGTTCATGATCTGGTGCAAATGGTCTTGCATGAGTGCATTTGCAAAAGTTTATTGCATATTCTTGCATTACACTAACAAAATACACACGTTTGCACTTGCTACTTTATTGCAAATATAACAAAAAAAAAAAAAAAAACAAATTGGCCATTTCAGCCCTTGAAAGGACTTTGACCGAGCTTCTTATGATCAATTGTGTTGTGTGTGTTATTAAAAGTTTGCACACAATTGACCGAGGACTGGACCTACATGTTTTATGCCGACTCCGAACGGCTAAAGTTCATGTTCTCAAGAAGCTTTACATGGCATTATTTACTCTCTGAGGTTTGCCATTGTCTGCAGAGAGGTGGTGACCGATCAGAAAAATTTTTTATTGAAAAAAACTTTTCGCCGCGGCTGGGAATCGAACTCGGGCTCCGAACATGCTAAGCCACACACTTAACCTGCATGCCACGGCATACCACACGATTGCAAATATGCAACACCTTAAACATGTAGGATATAAGTACTACATACATACATGCAACAATAGGTTGCAAAGCTCAAGTGTCAAAAATTTATAAGAATTCAAAATTAAAGAAAGAAATTTTGTTTTATTGCAATTGATTAAATGAAAAAATTTAAACCTTAGGTTTTTTTTGTTTTTATTTCTTTTGCAAATCTTACTTACTTACTTACTTAGAGTAACTTCGGGTATTGTGATATGGTCGGGTAATGTGATATACCTACATCTTTTGTTAAATATACAATTTTCGACAAGAATAATTATGTGAACATAACGGCATCAGATAAAGACAAGTGCTGCAGTTTAGTGCGCGCTCTCATTCGCTGTGTTCGCTCTCATTGTTGTGAAATCGTTTTATCGGTGTAGACGATATTTTTTCTCGGTGTAGACGCTTTGAGAGTGAATTACAATAAATATAGCAGAATTTTTAACTGAAATAGATAAATTTGTTAGAGGTTGAATTAAGTTATCCACAAATGATGTGTGATTTTGATTTTCTACAGTGTATTTGTACAAAAATAACCTCTATTATTTTGAAAACAGAATTCGGCTATTGTGATATAGTCAAAGTTGGGTAATGTGATACACCATCTTTTCATACCATATCCATACATTTTATACTTTGTGTTATTTTTTTGTTTTGTTAAGTTTATACATGCGTATTTGTATTCAGTTGATTTTCTTTGTATTTTCGTATTCTTTTATGTAAATTCCACTAAAATAATAAAATTGTATCAACAACAACATTAATAAAACTAAAAAAAAATTTTTTTCTTTTCATTATAATAATTTTGCTAATTTTGGTTGAAAAAAAAATACTTACTGCTGTTGAACACTATTCGGGTCATGTGATATTGGTATATATGGTATATCACATTATCCGAACGTGGTATATAACTTTACCCGCCAATTTTATTAAGGGAAGTTCCATAACCTTTTTTCATTGTGTTGAAAAAGCTTCTAATTGGGTTACGCTATACAGCTCCAAAGTTGTAAAACACTGCAAAATGCATCAAAAAATATGCTTTATCACATTACCCGAAGTCACTCTATTTAGATGCCACCAGTGTTGCCAGAAAGTTTTGAGGAAAGAAGCTAGATGGTCTTCAAAAAAAGGCCATAGAAAAGGCTAAATGACTTAAGAAAAAAGGCCAACAAAAGGCTAGATTTGTTTACGTTATCTTTTTATTAAACATGATTCTGTGAATATACATACGTTTGTATATACTTATACACTATCCCAGCAAAATATTTGCTTACAGAACCCATTATATTTATACAGGCATGTCATTGGAGGTAATCAAAAGCGCTGCCATTTGAAACGATTAAGCGCTAAACACGGTTGGTTAATAACTAATTTCACAAAATTAATACTTGAATAACAACTTTCAAGTTGATGGTGAAGGCATTGCCGTGAATTTATTACAGATTAAATAAGAATTCCTGCATTAGCATTTATGTAATGCATTTTAGAATCGAATAAAAAACAAGGCCTTACGAAAAATTTTGCTGGGATACTCTATTAAAAGGAACAATATCAGAAATTAAATATATTTCAAATTGATTTAATATCCCATTAAAGTTTTTTTAGCGACCAAAAATAAATTTTATATTTTTCTTTTAATATTTTTCGAATGCGTAATATTGTAAAAATATTCTCAGGAAGACTGAGGTCGATTGAATAAAAATTGTCATTGTTATATATCAAACCTAAAACGCGTTTATCTCGAAAATTACTGTTTGAAACCGGTGAACAGCAGCAGTACTCGAAAACTTTTGCAAGGATCGCTACCAAATTTTTATACCCTAAACCTGAAAGGTCAGGATATATTAAGTTTGTGCAAACGTTTGTAACGCATAGAACGAAGCGAGTCCGGTATAGAAAAGTATATATATTCTTGATTAGCGTCACCTCGTGAGTCGAGCTATTCATGTCCGTCCGTCCGTCCGTCTATCCCTCTGTCTGTCCATCTGTGTGTTGTCCGTATACACAGGATAAGAAGAAGGAGTTGAGATAATTAAATGAAACTCGGTACGCATGATCACATGAACCTAAGGATCTGCACTATTGAATATTTTTGGAATCCGCCCACGGACACGCCTACTTCCAGCTCCTACTCAGCTCATAGTTACCCTACAACAATAAAATTCGATATGTATGTGTTTTATATCAACACAAAGATGTCTTTGAAAAATAGACTTCATCCGCTCACGGACACGCAAACCTTCCATACAACCCAAAAATTTAAAACGCAATAAATAAGCCTCTGTTTAACCTAAAGAGCTAAAATTTGGCACATATGTTTTTTATGAAAAGCCAAAGATGGTTTTGAAAAATGGACGTCATCCGCCCAGTGGCGTAGCGAGCATAACTGGCGCCCGGGGAAAAACAGTTTTTTTGCGCCACCATTGAAATAATGAAAAATAGGATATATTATATATAATATTTTAATATATAGTACAAATAATTATAACACACTTATTAAATTACACTAGTAAACCTGTTGCCCGAATTCGAGCAATTCAATAAAAATTAACTGTTAGAAACATTATATACGTTTAATATATGATATTCTATTCAAGAAGTTATTATACTCAATAACGACATATTCAGTCTCAATAATGATATAAAAGATCATTATCTGAATGGTTTGACTTGAAACGTATGATCTGACACTAAATTTTTTAATGTAACATTCAAAATACGAAAATGGACTTACACTTATATTACTACTGAGACAACATTATAATTATTCGAAAACATCGCAGCTTAACTCTTCCAGCTATAAAACTCACTAATTTAAAAAAAAAAACGCAGTGAAAAATAAATTTAAGACATAATACTAAGAGATATTTCAGAAATTAATAAAAGGTACTTACGGAACACCTACAACATCGATTTATGACACATTTAAATGAAAAAACACCAAAAAATCCAAAAAAATTTTTTTTTGAAAACCGTTAAAATTTGACTGAGTTGTTTGCTCGGAAAGTGGAATTTTTGATTTTGGAACTGCATTTTTCGGACAATTGACATTTGAGGAATGCATAAAAGATAATTTTGGTTAAAAATTTTTAGTTTTGAAAAAAATTCAAATTCGATCAATTCATAAGCTCTTCTCAAACTAAATTTCAAATTGATAAAATAACGGATTTTTGTACAAAAATTTTTTTTCTGTTTTAAAAGGTTGGGAACCCCCTGAAGTGAAATCACAAGTTTTAAAAGTGGTTTGCACATATACAGCCTAAACCTGATTTACTGACATCTAAATCGATAGAATCGGTCCATTGGTCTGGGAGGAGTTGAAGTCACAAAAAAAAACCGTAGCCTATTAATTATATAGATAAGCAGGATGATTAAAACAGATTCGTGGCTATAACTTTTAATTGGTTGTAGCTATAATGAAATTTTTTTCAAATATATTGTTTTTGAAGCTTATTGAAGATTTAAAAATTATAAGAACAACATTTAAAAAAAAAAAAATTTCGATCAAAAAACCATAGGGGGTAGCCTTGTTTTTTCGATGACACATAGTATTTATTAATTTTTCTGTCAAACAAAAACAAATTCGTCTTAAATAAACTATTTGCAATGAAAGAAAATCAAAAATGCAAATTTGAAATTTTTTTATTTTTACAACAAAAACAATTTTTAATACATTTTTTGAGGAAACATTCATTTTATTGGACTCTTTTTAAAGGCAATGATTAAAATATAAATAATAAAGTAACGGTAAAAACTTTGTTATTATTTTAAAGTCAATTAATTGCAATTAAATACAAAAAAGAATCAAATTAAATTTTTTAAAAAGTGGCAGAGATATTCGCTTCCAAATAGAGAACTTTAAATTTCAGAGAGTTTTTTTCTCCGTCTTGGCGTTTGATAAAAATACACGTTAAACAACTAAAGAAAATATTAAGAAAATTCATTAAAAATACATTTGGTAAGATAATTACTGTAATTGTCAACACATTTCAAAGAAAATTGAACAAAAATTTAGAAAAACAAAAAAATTTTGAAAACCGTTAAAATTTGACTGAGTTGTTTGCTCGGAAAGTGGAATTTTTGATTTTGGAACTGCATTTTTCGGACAATTGACATTTGAGGAATGCATAAAAGATAATTTTGGTTAAAAATTTTTAGTTTTGAAAAAAATTCAAATTCGATCAATTCATAAGCTCTTCTCAAACTAAATTTCAAATTGATAAAATAACGGATTTTTGTACAAAAATTTTATTTCTGTTTTAAAAGGTTGGGAACCCCCTGAAGTGAAATCACAATTTTTAAAAGTGGTTTGCACATATACAGCCTAAACCTGATTTAATGACATCTAAATCGATAGAATCGGTCCATTGGTCTGGGAGGAGTTGAAGTCACAAAAAAAAAACCTTAGCCTATTAATTATATAGATAACACTATGAGTCTAAATCAGAAAAAGGTACTATACACGACAGTTCATTATATTTTGTTATAGATTTAGGGTCTCTTAATACGAAAATCGCAAAAAAAAATTTTATAGTTAAGCCTAGTAGGATAAACTGGGGTACTTTGACTTTGGGGCTTATTTGACTGTGACGTTTTCGGTATGAACGAACCGTTATTTTTCAATAATTTGTTTTATAAATTTTGCATCATTGTATTTCAGTAATCGTCACAAAGTTCGACGATTCTTGCATTACATAAAGAAAAGTAATAGAAAAGTTTATGTGTTTTTGCGTGCGTAACTGTTATTTTCCGGCACTGATACGTAAAGACTTCATGACCGACATATAAAAGTTAATCAAAGTACCTTTTACAATAGGTAAAAATTATTTATGTTTTTGAAAATATAAGTGAATTTCAATAAAACTAAATATAAACTAAAAAAATTTAAAACAAAAAAGCCGAGAGCATTTGGGTTCATTTGACATTTTTGATTGGGGTACTTTTGACAAGTGTTAGTTGTACGAGATCAAAGATTGAGTAACATCGAGATGTTACCAATTCATTTAAAAATTTTTTAATATATTTCTAAATTGGTTTTAATAAAAAAGAAGTGGTTCAAATATCAGAAATAGGACTATCATTAGCCGAAGAAATAAAAGTCTGAAGATAATAGCAACTCTGGTAACAACTACAGCATTGATTCTTTTGTTTTGTTCAGTGATGCTGGTCTAATTTTTTGCCAAGTATTCAGCCACTTCACTTTTAACCCTTAAATGCATAGTGTGCCATATATGGCACAACCAAAGAATTTCTTCTCATGTCTCATGTACGAGAGTAAGTTTGAAAAAATAATTAATTTATAGAGGCATACTGGCTTGAAGCTTTCGTTTTCTCACAGCGGCAACACATTGAGTTATTTGGAATAAAAAAATCTATGAATATGGTTTATAATTTCATCAGACAAGTGCATTAATTGACGAATGCTATCAAGGTACGAGTATTCATTCTTTTATCGCTGAAACATGCTGGACATTGCTTGATTACTAAAATGCATGGAGCCAAAAGAAAAAGGTAATTATAAAATGCTTGCTTAAAAACCAAAATTTGTACAAATTTTTTATTAATAGATATTATATTATAGAACTTTATTTTGTAGCGTGGCTTATAGAGAAACTTTACATACCATATTTTTTGCATTTAACTAACCACCTTAAAAACGGTCTTGTAAGACATTTTAGTACCAGTTCTGAATAAGGTCGAATTAACCCTTAAACACATCTTTAGTTTTAACTTATTTCTGGCATTCAAATTGAATTTTGAGCTTTAGAGTATTCCGAGAATTTTGGTAGAATTGAATGACTAATATTTTTCTAAGACATTTTAATCCATTGTATACCTCTTTATAGAAATTTTTTGCCCTTTTTCACAAAGAGACAAAACTATCCCATAATTTTAAGAGCATGAGGCTTAGCATATTTGACAAAAATGTTCCTCATACTATTTTACATACATCTGCCGAATACAACGTGTACCTTAAATGTGCTATTCACCATGGAATGTGTGAATGGAGGCAACTATAAACATCCCCTAAACTTAAACTCAGACCTAAATTTTCAAAACGCCGATTTACAAGTGTCTATTTTTTTTGGTGACCTGTGCCAGAATCTGTTGTTGGAACCTAGTTATTTTGGAAAAAGTTTTATTTTGCTGATTGGTTTTCTGGCCTCACTGGTAGTTGCTATCAATATCAAAATCACCACTTTTGAAATGAACAATCCAACGTTAATAAGTCTTCAGATTCAAAATGATTAATTCTACAGCTTTTCGCAACACTTGTAACTTTATATAAATAGTTTACAGTACGTTCCTTTATATTTCCACTTAATATTGAACAAAGAACAAAGGAGCAGAACCATCTCTATAAGTACTGCTTCAAAAAGTATGCACTGAGATACTTTTTTACATGGTGAATGTTTTGAATTGTGAAGGTTTGTTCAGGTGACATATTCAGTATTTTCTCAATAGAAATCCGTTTTAGGCAAATCTTATCCAAAGTGATATATAGTAAAATTTTACAAAGGCCATTTTTTAATAAAATATTTTAAACGACTACTTCTAAGGCTATATTTTTTACCAAAAATTTTCAATATTTTTTACCTTCCTTACAAAAAAATTCTTACAAGAATGGGCGTAGAGGATTTAAATATTTTACAATCCACACATTTTTTTTCTCATTTAACTTTAATATAGCTCTAGGAATACAACAACTATGCCAGACTCGTATATTTTAGAAGTTTTCTTACACTTTATTTAAACAAATTGTGGAGTTTAGTTGATAACTTAAAACATTTAAATTCTAACTCAGACGAAAACCTTTAAAGCACTCTTATGTATTAAGTTTTTTGTCTCTTCTGCCAGAATTAAATGATTGAAGTCTTTAATTTTTATATTGGACTGTGTTATGACTTCAAATTCAAGAATGCAGTTTCTAAGGTCATCTTCATAGCATTTTTTCTGATCTTATTTTTTACTACTTCATCGCATATTATTGAGCAGAACTGACTTAAAGAGAGCGTGTGTTTTTTATGGCTCAAAATTATCATACCGTAAATTTGAGCCAGCAGCAGCATGTGTTCAATAATATTGTAAAAATATTGGCTAATAATGTGTTAAAACATTTTGCCCAGCAATAAAATATGTAATATTTTGTTTAAACGCGTCATGTGTTGATTTTTTATATGATTTTGTTGAAATGAAAAATTTTTTTCTATATATTTCTGGAAATGTTTTTTAGAGTAATTTGTTTGAGTGAATGAGTGTGTACATATGTGTGTGTCGACATGTGGTTCAGTTTTTTTTCTTAAAAAACAGCGCGCCGGAAGTGACTGGCAAGCACGTAAGTAAGTGTTGCCAACCTAAACATAAACTTTGCTTTTTATTGATGTGCAAAGAATTGTCGAGTGGTCGCTGTTGCTTGTAGATATATGTTGGTGGAGGTGGTTGTGGTCGTTGTTTTTGTTGTTGTTGTTGTTATCACAATCGCTACTGACTTCATGCAATATTTATGAAAAGTAGCAGAAGCTTCACTTTTGAATTTTTAAAATTGACGTTTTTGCGGTCATTAAAACTGATTTCATGTTGAGCCAATAAATGTTGCTGGCTGCTTTGCTGCTGTTGTAAAAGCTTATATCACTGCCAGTGACAGCTGAATAATATTGTTTATTTTTTTGTTTTTTTTTCTTTTGCACAAAACAGTGCCACAGAAAATCATTCATTTGGAAATGTTTTGTATAGCAGAAAGAAGAAAAAGTGTTTTATATATAACGCTCAATACGGTGGTTACCGCTTTTGAAATTAAGCAAAAATGGCAGAATTTGCGAAGATTTTTATGTATGCTATTGAGGCAGCAATATAATTGAGAAAATTAAAAAAAAAAAAATATTTAAATATTTAAAATCATACCATATGCTTGCACAATATGCAATATTTCTAGCCACTCTAAATGTTTTTTAAGTTATTTTTATAACATAAAAATTGCTATTTTCATTTAAGTTTTTTTTTTATATATGTTCAAATTAGACGGTAAGCAATTGTAAACAAATATTGCAAAATTTTATAAAAATATAGAAACAAAAATTGTAAGCTTGTAAACTTTTATTATAGCAACCTTTACATGCCATGCCGCAGGTGTCAAAACAACCGCATTTAGCTGCATATGTAATGCAAATAAATGCACACACACATACGTGTGTTTGCACCATTAGACACACACACACACACACTTGCACTTCACGTCAGCCAAAACAATTGCAACAACATAACAAAGTTTTTCCAACATAACAAAAAACTTTTAAAATAACAACAATAAAACTTAGCCAACTGCTGCTGCTGCCACACAAGCTCAGCACGTTTAGCAGATAAGCATTATTTTTGTTATTTACGCCAAACTATTTACAAATATTAAAAAAAAATTTTCGCTGTTTTTAATCAAGCTTTTGGTGGAACTTTTATTTTTTAACATAAAAAAACAAACAGCTTTTTTATTTATTCATTTTTATTTTTTTTTTATTATAGCTTAAAGCAGCTTCAAAAATGCTCTTATTGCGTTTTTATTGCAAATTCTAAGCTTTTTAGCGCTTTGTCTAGAGAAAATTCTTTTATTTTGTTCAATTTTATAGCATGTAAACAAGTGCAGCTTAAATCTTTCTAAATAACTGGCAACGCTGCTATTTTTGTTTTTGGTTTGCGAGTAAAGTATATCGAATGCTACGTTGCTGTGCATGTTGCTCACTATAACTTGTTGTTATTGTTAAGGTTACTGCCAAAGATGCCATGTTTATTGAAAATTTTTATTTTTGGTTATTTTGCCACTGATATAAACGTGATGACCGTGGCATGCAGGTTAAGGGGGTCTTCTCATTGAGCAACTTTTTTTTTCGACTTTTTTTTACATTTATTTATAGCTTTGGTAGCTGTGAATATGCCCCTAAAAGGATTTTTAGAAATTCGAAATACTTTAGAAGATACAGCCTTTTTTGTGAAGCAAGGTCTTCGTCAAAATGAGCTATTGTTTTTTCGCCTCATTTTCGAACGAAGCGGCATAAAGTAACCACCGAATTCTGTTTAAAATGTTTATTGTTAGGTAAAAACGTGTTTGCACACATATTCATACAAACATACGAATACACATTTCTGCTTATTTTAGAGGTTGAAGCATTTTTTGAGTCCAGGTGTTCAACTGAAAGCATCATTACTTCAAACTTTAAACGCGTTTATCTCGAAACCACGTTTTTCGAACTGGCGGCCATGATATCTCCAGTTCAACTGAACCGATTTTCATGAAAAGAAAAGGAATCGACGCAGAACTGTCACCATTCTCGGGTGAACTTCGACCATAATTTTAAAAAATTTTTTACTATTTTTTTTTTTACACTAAACTACAAAAAAAAGCCCGAAATTGAATTTTTTTTTTTGAATGGCCGCCATTTTGTCAAAAAAATCACAAAATTAAGCTGGAAGTTCACCCGAGAATAACATCTATACTGATTATAACCCCGTTTTTTTTTCATTTCAGACGCTCCGGAGACCCGGAATCGTGGCCGCCGTGACGACACCTTTTTTTTCACCACCAACTTTGAAGTCTCATTACTTTTTGAACAGCCCACGTATCGAGGCAAAAAAAAATTTTTTTATTTACTTTGAAACTTTTGTAATACAATAAATAAAAAAAGTTTTCAATTATTCTTTGCGTTTTCAAATAAAAATTTTTTTAAAAAGGGTCCAAAAAACGGGTTTTGAATGAGAAGACCGCCTTAAAAAGATCAACATTTTTTTAAAGTTGAAAATTTTAGCTGGCCAAAAAAATAAATGGCCAAAAAAAATAGGTGTGTGTGTTTTTGAAGCAAAATTTTCACGTTCTATTAGTAAATACGAAAGGTCTGTAATAAATTATATGGTGAACGGTGATTGATAATAGTTTAATGAAAAATAATTGCTTTTTAGATGGGTCGCAATAGCCACTGCACTCCAGAAGAAAGACGGCTTGTGCAAGAGCTAAGACGCCAGGGAAAGACGTATAAGTTTATTTCACAAGCACTAGGAAGGTCAGAAAATTTTGATACTAATGCCTTGAAACCAAAAAGATCCAACGAAACGCGTGGGCGTCCCAAATTAACGAGTGAAGGGGATGATCGACGCATAGTCTTGTTGGCAAAGAAAGATCCTTTTAAGTACTCGAAGACGATTGCTGCTGAAATGAGTGCACAGATCAGCTCCCGAACTGTTAGACGGCGATTGGTGGATGCCAGTCTTCCTGGAAGAATAGCCCGTAGAGTTCCTTTACTACGAACAAAAAATTTGCATATGAGGAAACAGTTCGCTTTAACACATAAGGAATGGTGTGGAGCTTTAGGAGACAAAAAATGGAGAAATATCCTTTGGACCGATGGAGCAAAAATTAATTTGTTTTGTAATGATTGCGGAAGAAACGTTCGTCGGCCCAAAGGAAAGGAATTCGATGCTCGCTTTAATTAAAAAAACTGTAAAGCACGGAGGAGGAAACATCATGGTTTGGGGATGCTTTCCCTGGCAAGGCGTCGGTCCTATTTACCGCATTGAAAACACTATGACCGCCGAGGATTACAAAAATATATTACAGAACGTTATGCTCCCGTTTGCCGAAGAACAAATGCCAATAATTTGGAAATTGCAACAAGACAATGATCCCAAGCACACGTCAAAGCTAGTAAGTGCTTGGTTTCGTAGCAACAACATCAATCTATTGGCATGGCCAAGCCAGTCTCCCGATCTCAATCTTATTGAGAATTTGTGGGGTGAACTGAAGAAACAGTTGACGAGTTACAGCTTCCAAAACAAAGAGCAACTATGGCAAAAAGTCAAGGAGATTTGGTATAGTATACCTTTGGACACCTGTCAACGGTTGGTGGCATCAATGCCACGGAGAATCCAAAAACTACTAAAAAATAGTGGTGGCCACACAGGCTACTAACGTCGCTAGTTAATTTTAAGTTTAGTTTTTAACTTTTATTATGTTATTTTTGTTTTAAAAACCTATCACCGTACACGCAGAGAAAAAAAACGTTTATCGCCAGTTTGCTGCAAACGAACTTCGTTTGTCATGCTTCAAATCATTGTTTGTAAACGTTTCAACAGTTGGCATAATAATGGTTAGTTGCGGGAAACACGTTATTTAGTTGCAAGAAATTAATTTTGTTTGTCATAAACGCCAGTGATTTTTAAATTGCAGCAACTGAAAAATTAATTTTTTCCAACTGAAAACTTCGATTGCAGGAAAAGAAATTAATTTGTTATAAGCGAGTAGTTCTCAACTGACAAAAAAAGTTGCTTAATTTCGGTGATGAAAAGCGTTTAATATTTGCCATCAACGAAAAGGAAGTATTTTAAGAGTGTGAACAAACAGTCACACAACTGCTACACAGCTCACTTTCGTTGATGACAAATGTTAAATATTTGCCATAAACGAAGAAACAAGAATGTGTTACAGTTAAAGTAAGCGCAGCCACACAAATGGCATCTCGCTTGTACCTTTGCACTTTGTCTTAACAAAAATTTTAGTTGTTGTTTTTATAATAATAGTCAGTTGCGGGAAACGCGTTATTTAATTGCAAGAAATTAATTTCGATTGCCATTAACGTAAGTTGTTTTTAAATTTTGGCAACCGACAAATTTGTTTTGTTCAACTGAAAACTTCATTTGTAGAAAAAAGATCCATTTCTTATGACATACACATTTGTAATCTCAAAAAATTCATTCTAGACAATATCTCACAATAGCTCAATGTATGCATGCTAGACTGGCACGCGGGAGACGTGGGTTCGATTCTTGGCTGTGTAAGTATCAAAAATTTTAATTTAATTATTGAAATTGTAATTCTGTTTCATTAACTGCTTGGTCAAAAGGAACCGTCAAAATGAGAATAATAAAAATAATAATAAAAAACATTAATTAAACAAAAAAAAAAAAATATTTGGTGTTCCTGTTGGGAATTGAACCCAGGTCACTCAAGTTCTTAGACCCGAACGCCAGCACGCTCGGCTAAACTTGAACTTCCAAAACAATGATAAAATATCATTATCATAATATTTATTAAAAATCAACGAAAAAACGAAATTCTAACATTGGAAGGTGGGCCTTTAATGGCTTGGGGCCCTAAGGATAATCATGCAAATTCAGCCTTGGACAGATTTAACCCTCTCACAGTCAATATTTTTTCCAAGTAGACGTTGTCAGAAGAACCTTATATTCTAAGTTTCATTAAAACTAGATGAAAACTTTAAAATTTTACATAAAAATATAAATTTTTTCTATAAGAATATTGCCTACGAAAAACTTTAAATCAATTTTTTCGCACAAATATAGATTGATGTTGGAACAAATGACTTGTACATCACACTTTTTTTAATACTTGCACTTTTTAACTTATTTTCTATTTGCCAACAGTACATTAATATCATGGTAAACACCTCTTTTTTCCAACACCTAATATACCAGGCTAATAATGGTCGTCCAACAGTCATTTACCTTTTATAAAAAAAAGTCCAGCAAATTTTTCCTCACGGAACTCTGGAGTAAAAGTTACTTTTGCATAATTATGTTCAAAAGATTTATATATTTGTTTCGGTCAAATCTACAAAATGTAGAACAATTTTATTAAAATATGTTTTAATATTAAAGTTTTAGCTTAAATAATGTTTCTACCCATGAGGCTATCCATAAGAATCTAATGCTAAGATTTACCCCAAAAAAATAAGCATCTTACGAAACTTTCAATACCGGACAGAATACCAAATAGATGAACTCGAACAATTGTTTATCAGGCATTGCATCAAAATTTGGTATTTTTCTTATAAACACGAATAGTACTATCTATGTTTCTTACAAAAATCAAATAAAGCTGTGAAAATAATAGAACAATAGGTCAAAAGAACACGTTATTATTTCGTTTTCAATGGACTATTTGATTTTTTCTTGGCTTAAAATTTATATTGTTAGACGTAAGTATAACATTTAACACTTAAACGTCAAATTTTGGAGTGGATCATTTCATTCTATATAATTTTTATTTTTTGTCTTGGATATCATTCCAAAGACTTAAAATAGCTCAGATTTTATTTAAGTCATTGAAAAAGTTTTGAACATGTTGGAAATTTTAGTTTTAATCTATTCATAGCTTCATCTGGAGACCCACAAGAAAGCCCTATGCATCCGTTGTTCTTAATAAAAAGCGTGAATCTCCAGAGAATCACCATCCAACATGCTCGAATGACGAAAACGGGGCCTAGACCCCCTCGACATTTATTGATTATCACACTGAGAAAAAAACACATACCTTGCGCCGGTAAAAAATTTCTCTATTTTTGATAATAGCAATTTTCTCTTTTTCAAATAAAATTTTCTTCAATTAGAATAAATTTTCACATTTTCGAAGAAATATTTCTTTACTTCTAGGAAATGGAAATATTTCAATGTCTCTAAAAATGATAAGTATTTTTCTCGCACAAAAAATTTCTCATTTATAGAGAAATTTTATTGCAACTGAAAAACTTTTCTTATATTTTGATAAAAAATTCACTATTAGAAGTATTTTCTTCAATAAAAACAAATGTTTTCTCAAAAAAAAAGTATTTTTCTCTAAAAACGATATATTTTTCTATTTCATGGAACTTTTTTATCATTTTTTTAGAATTTTAAGTATCGCAATTAGAGAATACCATTCTCTGGAGCAAAGTTTATACCATTTTTCTCTAAATATGATGCCTTTTTTATCATATTCCGAGACACTTTTTTCTGAGTGCAGGGCCCGGATTTGGCTAATTGTGCCTACTTTTTTTTTGTTTGTATTATAATTCGGGGTTGAAAGACTGACACGTTTTGGTCCTTCTGATTTCAAAAACTACATTTTATTTTACCTTATTTAAACCTTTTTAAATTTTTTTTTTTTTTTGCCAAAACAAAAAGTTTTGCAATTTTGTTAATCTTTATAGTATCAACTTTTTCCAATTGTATTATTTTGTATAACAGCATTACAACAAATATTTGTAAAGAGTTTTTAAATTGTTTATTTTTGAAAAATTTCCGTTTTCAATTCCGTTGTTACTGCTCCTATAAAATTTTTATGTGTTAGAAAGAGATAGCTATAGCAGGGCTATAGCCTGGATTTTCCTTTGGGAAGGTTTTGATAAAAAAAATATATAAGTTCTCAAAAGGAAGTTACAAAATTGCTGTCACGAAATTATTTTTCACCATTTATAATCATCATTTTCGGTTCAATAACAAAAAAAAAAAAAAAAATAACCCAAAACCTAGTTTATATTGTACGATATGGTATGTTCACGAAACTTCTTTAGAATAACGAAAGCAATATATTTTTATCAATATCAATAGCATAAAATAGAAAGTTCTACGTCTAGTGGTGAGAATTCTATGCAAATATGGCAACGAATGAAATTTCTTCGTTATTTGGATCTAAAGGAACATTTTTTTTTGCTTTTTTGTAATATTTTCATGCAACTCTGACAAGTTTTGCCGACAAATAGTCCAAGAACTGTAAAGTAAACACATCTTTTCTGTATGTTTGTAACAATATTTTGGAATTTTGAACTTAAGGTGCTCAAATCCTTTTTATGTATTTGCTATGTTGCCAAAAGATAAGTTCTGAGATATTTTCAAACAGTTTCGAAAAAATTTTGACAATTTTTGAAATAAAGTACAAATAACAAGAAAATTTTCCAACAAAATATTTGAATATAGAAACTATGGTGAAAACTACTATTACTATTTTATGACTGAAAACTTAAAAAAACTAATGATGCTGTTCGATTCGCCATATCCGAAATAAGGTGAAAACATGCTATTCGGGCACGTTTTCGAATTTTTTTAAAAAACTGTCATAGTGATTTTTGATCACCAAAATTAGTTCAATTTTGGTACATGTGTATTAATAGCATTTTAAAAGCTACACTCAGAAAAAAAAGACATATCTTTTTTCGATAAAAAATTTCTCTATTTTCGATAATAGCAATTTTCTCTTTTTCAAATAAAATTTTCTTCAATTAGAATTAATTTTCACATTTTCGAGGAAATATTTCTTCACTTGTGGGAAATGCAAATATTTCAATGTCTCTAAAAATTATAAGTATTTTTATCGCACAAAAAAAATTCTAATTTATAGAAAAAAATTTATTGAAAATTAAAAAGTTTTCCTATATTTTGATAAAAAATTCACTATGAGAAGTATTTTCTTCAATAAAAACAAATATTTTCTCAAAAATAAAAAGTATTTTTCTCTAAAAACGATGTATTTTTATGTATTTCTCTATTTCATAGAAGCTTTTTATCATTTTTAGGATCACATTTAGAGAAAAGCATTCTCTGGAGCAAAGTCTATACCATTTTTCTCTAAATATGATGCCTTTTTATCATATTACGAAAAACTTTTTTCTGATTGTAGTGATTTTTTTAAATAAGTTATTAATTTTATAAGAAGCAAAAATTCTTACAATAAAATTTTTAAAATTTTGTCAATATATTATGAATATATTATGATTTTGTCATAATATCATTAAAAATAATATAAAATTGAAAAAATAAAATTTGAATTTCAAGATTAGATTAACGTTAATAAGATAAAGAATTTCTTTAATATATATTTAAAAAAATATTTTATCTTTATAACATTTTTTAATGAAAAATTTGATTGTTTTTTTTTTTGAGTTGTATTGCTTTTTTGTCTACTCTTCGGTACCTATGGGTGTGTTTGCAACCCAAAAACCTCCTTGGCTACGGGCCTGAATTCATTATAATTCAGAATTCATTATAATCAAAGTTTTCGAAAAAGAAGTCTTGGGCATTTCTTTTGGTTCATTTCTTTTTAAGTTACTCTTTAGGTTTTTAAATTTGTTGGGCTCAGTAGATCAGTCGATTTCTCCAGCCTATCAATAAAGTAGCGAAGATGCAAAAAAAATGTTCACGTACTCAAACCATTGTTAATAAGTTCGTTAGGTCTTTTAGTTCGTTAAGTATTTTAGTTCCGTAGATAGCATGTTAGTTCGTTGTATTTTTTGTCAATTTTATTTTTCACCATTTGAATAAAATGATGACTCTCGTTCATTTTGATCTGACTTGCTGCAAAATCAATTGAACTAAAAAAACGATAATCAATGAACTAGTTCACATAGTTTATGAGTGGGAATCGTTCAATTGAATTAATTCAAGATTTTTTCAAGTCGCAGCATCGAATTTTTTATGATAAATTTCTTATGAAAAACATTTAATTCTTAAATATATTGTATTCACTCTTTTTCTAAATTTCTTTAGTCCTGGTTTTCAAAAATTTTATTTGTTCATAATAATTCTTAAGAAAAAATTTAATTATTTTATATAAAGATTATATAAGATTAAATTAAATATAAATAATATTAAAAATTTTTCATTCAAATTTAACTTTTTGATGAGCGAAGTTCAACTTGTACAATATTTCATATATTTTTGTTCTTTGTTCACATTGTATGGGTTATTTGGTCTTAAAATCATTTTCAATTGCATTTATTTTGATTAAATTTTTATAATTAATCGTATTTATTTTGAACTTATCATATTTTTGTTATAAAAAAATTTTCTGCTATCAGTTATTAGACTTAATTCTGCATTTATCTTATTTTTTCTAAAATATATTAATTTATTAACAAAAAAATTATTGGTGAAAGTTTAAAATTTATTAACAAAAAATTATTGAATAAAGTTGGTGAAAGTTTAAATTTTTAAAACTTTTTATTATTATCGACCAAAAATTTTTTTTAGGTATCTTTGATTTATTAAAACAAAAAATTCAAATCAATATAATAAAAAATTATTGAAATCAAACGATTTTTCGATAACTTTTTATTACAAACAGTCGCAAAAAAATGGTTTCGAGATCATTGCATTAAAGTGATGGTAAGTGTATAAATTGCATGGCTTTGATCCTGACTTGCAAACACAAAAAACTCACCAAAAAAAATAAACAACACATTAGATTTGCTAGAGATTTTCACAAGATGTTTTCAATACTATGTTTGTTTTTATAAGCAAAAAATTTAAATTTAAAAAGAATATATTTTCAAAGGTTCAAAACACTTTCCACCTTTTAAAAAATTTGTTTTATTTAGTTCAAAAATAAACTTCATTAAAAACTAATAAAAGTAGTACAAAATAATAAAAGCTAGTAGCTAGTTATTAAATTCCGTTCTTTAAGAAATACTTAACAATATTATTTTATCAGTTGGCAACCATGGCAAGTTTGTTTTTTTGCTTCATACTCTCAACGAAAATCTAAACTTAATGGTGCGTTTATATTTGCAATGCAGTTTATGCTGCAAATAAAAAAAAACTGTCAGTGCTTAAACAGGGTGAGCAAAAATTTTTTTTAAAGCAGCATAAAATAATTTTAAGAAAATTTTTAATTTTTATTAAAAAATTGTTGCCAAAATTCTAAATTCAGTGATTTTCTGCAACTTAAGATGCAATACCTCAACATAAAGCTTGATTAAAAAATGAGCTTAATTCCAGAAATATGATTAAAAAATTATTTTATAATTTTATAATAATATTTTTTATAATTATAATTTTATTTTTTTTTTTCGTAGTTTAAAGCATTTGAAATTCGCTGTTCACCTCACTAGCATTAGAGTTGCCAGAATCTTAGTTTATCTTCCATAACAGTCTGAGTTTGTCGTTTTTTTACACATAAAATGCATTCATGCATATGTTATCCTAAAATTTGTTATTCTTTACTAAAATCTACAGAATTTTGCATATTTATTTTTTTGTTTTTATTTCTCATGCTTTTTGTTTGTTTATATTCTGTTCTAGTTTTGTTTTTTTCCAACATTTTGCTGGCAAGTTTATTGTTTTTATATGTCAGAGTAGAGCACATTTTTGCTCTGGCTCACCTGCCAGTGGATAAACTGAATATTCAACTTGACTTTGGTGTGGTATAAAATTATTTTCCCTACATAGAGTGCTTCAAATCCGTCGCTATTTAATGCTAAATTGCGCGTTCATGACTTTCGCATTTTTAAAAGCTGCACACAAGCACACACTGAAATATACTGTAATTTAAGCAAACTCTTACCTCTTAGTTTTCTTTTTTTCTTACAAGCACTGTAAAATGTGCAGCGTAATACACTCAACAGCAGTCTAACGTAAGCAAACCTGCGGCATGCAGCCAAGCGTCAAACGGAAACGGAAATAAAGACTCGCATGTTTCCACTTTTAGTTGATGCCAAAAATGCATTCGGACATTGCTGACTGCCATTGTGCTGCTGCTACTGCTGTTCAATCCCTCGGGGCTGTTGTTTTAGTAGTTTTTCACTTTTTATGTACTTTTTGCGTGTTCTGTAAAAGAACAAAAAACAAGTTTGAATTTTCCTTGGCTTGTATTTCAATCTATTTATTTTACTGTTCGCGCAGCGGATACGGAAATTTGAATTTGAATGGTGCAGATTTTCTTTTCTGATGTCGTAGGTGAACAAAGAATACAAAAAAAAAATAGAAAAGAATATATGAGAAAAACCAACATGATTGCTTCTGTAGATATTTGAGAGCATAGTTCACTTAATAGCTGGCAGAGTTTTATTTTCTTGTGCAAAATAAAGCTTTTAATGGCAGCAAATTTGAGCCAAAAATATTTGTAGTTGCTTAAAAAGAAAATTTAGTATTTTAAGTTATTATAACATGGTTTTTTGCCATTACTAGAAATTAAAAAGAAAATTTAGTATTTTAAGTTATTATAACATGGTTTTTTGCCATTACTAGAAATAAGATATTGTGGAAACAAAAATTGAAATAGAGATTTTTTTTTGTGTACTTCTTTTTACTTCGAAATTTGAAATCGATGTAGATCTTTTTTAATATTTTGATTCATTTGTAACATTTAACGGCTTAAACGGCAAAAACCGTTCCATAGCGTTAATATTCCTGTGTTCCTATTGACTGATATTGATTCAAACCAAAATTTCAACAATTGCTTTCGATACCCAGCTGCCAGTGATGATTTTTTTGTTGGTGCAATTATGATGAATATTTGAAGTCTACGATGACGTGACCGATGACGTTTTCTTCAATTAGAATAAATTTTCACATTTTCGAAGAAATATTTCTTTACTTCTAGGAAATGGAAATATTTCAATGTCTCTAATAATGATAAGTATTTTTCTCTCACAAAAAATTTTTCATTTATAGAGAAAAATTTATTGAAAATGAAAAACTTTTCTTATATTTTGATAAAAAATTCACTATGAGAAGTATTTTCTTTAATAAAAACAAATCTTTTCTCAAAAATAAAAAAGTATTTTTCTTTAAAAACGATATACAGTGGACGTCTAATATAACGAATTTTATGTTGTACCCCTTCTTCGTTAAATCGAAAAATTCGTTAAATCGATCGATTTTTTTGTACTAATTTTTTAGCCCCCTCCTTAATTAAATAGTTCGATGCAATGCATTTTTGAAGAATTCTCTTAATTTCATAACTAAAATTTAAAACATGTTTATTTTTCTAGAAGAAGTCTTCAATTCGCGTTTGTTTTGTAACGGTCGCAACGCATTTTTGCACTGCTGTTTCTTGCAAATCTATTAAAACTACAAGTTTTGACAGTTCAATATTGTTTGCAATTGCCCATGTGATGTATTTCTATAATACGATCGGCACAGTTCCACTCCTAAATATCCGAAATCCTAAGTGAGCACTAAAAATTTATTTGAAAAGAAAAATCTTTATTAAGAATTGCCCTATTGGAAATGTCAAGCGCTTACGTCAGGGAAGACTGATGCCGCCAATGTCAATGTTGGTTCTAAGACGTTTTCCGTATTTTGTTTGAAAAGCTCTGCTATTGGTATGTCATCTTCTTCATCAAATTCTGCAGAATCATTATATAAAAATGAATTAATTGCAACTGCTTGTGTACATATTTTAGGCAAACATGCATCACAAAAGTATTTTATGCAAACAATAATAAATTTACCGTTGGCAAACGAAACCTTTGTTATTGCAAAGAAACGAATCTTTAAAACATAAAAAGGCAGCGTTCCTTAAATCGGATACTAAAATTGCTGTACGTTCGTAATATAGAACCATTATTGAGATAATTTTGCCGGTTCGTTAAATCGAAAATTCGTTATACCGAAAGTTCGTTATATTGGACGTCCACTGTATTTTTCTTTTATCATTTTTAGAGAATTTTTGGTATCGCAATTAGAGAATACCATTCTCTGGAGCAAAGTTTATACCATTTTTCTCTAAATATGATGCCTTTTTTATCATATTCCGATAAACTTTTTTCTGAATGTAGGACAATGACTACGATATGTACGAGAAAAACTTTGTGTGGCAATCCTATGATCAAGTGACATGATTTTTAAATTTTGATAACGAAAGCAGTTTCAGTGACTCATTTTGTGTTCGTTCAGCACCGAATTCATAAAAGTAAAAAAATGAAGGTAGCACCTCTTTGGCTAATAATTTTTAAATTCAAACTTTGATGAATTAGTTTGATCCAGTGACCTTTGTTTAACTCATTTACGTCTAAGCATCGAAAACGTAAGAATACATAAATTTACGTGGCAACGCTATGGTAAAAAATTACAAAATTTCGAAATTCAAACAAGAATTTCAGATTCAGCGACTTATTTTTAACAAATGCTTGTTCAAACACCGAATTCATGAAAATAAAAAAAAAATAGGTGGCAGCCTTATGTTCAAAATTTGTATAATTTTTAAATGCTGACAACCTATTCAGATTCAGTGACCTTTACCTTTGCCTAGTGTTCGTCCTAGCACCGCATTTGTAAAATATTCATAAAATTGAGATGGCAGCCCTAGTCAAAAAATTTCATAATTTATAAATTCTTACAATAAATTCGATTTCAACGATCAATATTTGTCCCTGTATTCGCCTCAGCATGATAGTATCATAAAATAGGTTTTCTAAAAGATTCTGTTCAAAATTTTATCAGAAATTAAATATTTATTCATTTCTTTGAAACAAGCTTTATTTAACCAAATATGTGACTTTTGGCCGATAACCTTTTGACATAACCTTATTCCATTCATTAGCGCAACCAAAGGGGGGTTTCGGGGTTGAAACCTCCCCCCCCCCCCCAAATTATTGTAGTACCTAGCAAAATAGGATTAAATCAAGCTGATTCAAATGAAAAGCAATCACACATCTATCAAATGAGTGAAAACCCCAAATGTATATTTCAAATCTATGCTGTTTGATGCATAATCTACTAAATTTTATATATTTTTATACCCTAAACCTGAAAGGTCAGGGTATATTAACTTTGTGCAAACGTTTGTAACGCATAGAACGAAGCGAGTCCGGTATAGAAAAGTATATATATTCTTGATCAGCGTCACCACGTGAGTCGAGCTATCCATGTCCGTCCGTCCGTCCGTCCGTCCGTCCGTCTGTGTGTTGTCCGTATACACAGGATAAGAAGAAGGAGTTGAGATAATTGGATGAAACTTGGTACACATGGTCACATGAACTCAAGGATCTGCACTATTGAAAATTTTTGGAATCCGCCCACGGACACGCCTACCTCCCATACAACGCAAAAATGTAAAACTGCATAACTCAGCTCATAAAAAGCCTACAACAATAAAATTTGGTATGTATGTGTTTTATATCAACACAAAGATGTCTTTGAAAAATGGACGTCATCCGCTTACAGACACGCCCACCTCCCATACAACCCAAAAATTGAAAACGCAATAAATAAGCTTGTGTTTAACTTAAAGAGCTAAAATTTGGCACATATGTTTTTTGTAACAAAACAAAGATGGTTTTGAAAAGTGGACATCATCCGCCCACGGACACGCCTACCTCCCATACAACGCGAAAATTAAAAACTGCATAACTCAGCTCATAAAAAGCCTACAAAAATAAAATTTGATATGTATGTGTTTTATACAAACACAAAGATGTCTTCGAAAAATGGACGTCATCCGCTTACGGACACGCCCACCTCCCATACAACCCAAAAATTGAAAACGCAATAAATAAGCCTCTGTTTAACCTACAGAGCTAAAATTTGGAACGTATATTTTTTATGACAAGACAAATATGGTTTTGAAAAATGGACGTCATCCGCCTATGGACACGCCTATTTCCCATGCAGCCCAAAAAGTTTTTTGTTTTTGAAAAGTGGGTGTAGGGTATTTCATAGTCGGCCTTGACCGACTTTAGACTTTCTTTACTTGTTTTTCTTTCGGACTGATACTGATCACTTGAGGGGTTCGATTTGAGTTGTGTTTTCAACTTTTAGCTTGGAACCCACTAAAACGATTTGAAATGTTTGGATGAAAATTAATTTAAAAAAAATATAAAGTACAGTAAGAATTTGAAGAAGAGCGGTCGAATTTCTCGCCAGCGAAATTATCAAAGAAATTTCCTCAAAAAGTGTTATGTTTCGTTCTTTTTTTTATAATTATTTTATTATAAAATAAAACGACTCACATTTGCCAAATATTTTTTTTTGTAAGACTATGAGATTTTGAAACCGAGTTTTGTGGACTGATGTAAGTACGTTTGAGTATCACGGATCACCTAAAAAAACAATTGTCCGAATTCCAAAAATTCACGCAAAGAATTTGCTCCAGTCTTACAAGCAATTGACATGGCGGCGGATCGGTTATGTTCTGGGGCTGCATTTCCTTTTGTGGTCATGGGGATATGGTTCCAATAGTTGGAAAGATGAACCAATACAAATATTTGGATGTTTTAAATGGTGACAAACTTATTGGTAAGTCATTTTTGAATCGAACTGGCGCGCCAGTGCCATAGTGTAGAAGTCTTAAACTGGCCGACCCAAAGTCCTGATTTAAACGATTTTTAACATTTGTGGGCCTATATTAAAGGAAAACGAAGCGTTTGCTTGACTCGGACCAGGGAAGAGACAATATCTGAAATAAAAAGTCTATGAGAGCAAATTCCGGTAGATATTTTGAAAAATCTTGTAGAATCAGTCCCAAAACGTCTTCAAAAAGTAATACAAGCTAATTACTTGATTTTTGTTGATTTTTGTATAAAACAATTTTTGAAGTATTTTGTTAAACTAATAAAATACTATTCATAAAAACTTTACATGAATTTTAAATATGAATGTTTTTTAATGGGTTGGGTGGGTTTGAAAATTAATTTTGTTTTTGCCTTATGACATTTTACAATATGTCCAAAATATTCTCCCTAAAGTTTAAATCAACACTTACTTTTGCAAATTGGTTGTCATGATTTCCCAAAAAGTTATAAACAATCAGGGTTAAATTTGGAAACCTTCTTCAAGATACATTATCTAGTGCTTGAAATATTTAGATCGTATATTAACAAAAAAATAGTTATTATATGCTTTGTTTGAGCCTTCAAAACCCACCTAGCCCATTAACTTAACTAAATTTATATTTGAAAATATTACTCACAAGAGTTGAAACTTATTGCTGTGATATAAAGCCTTTGTAAAATTGATTTTACATATAAGTCCGAAATTTGATAAAAGCGCCACTGATTCCATTTATGCAGAACTTGTGAGTTTTCTGAGCCAAACACTGAACCAAGTAAGTAAGTAAGTCTTTATAGTCTATGGATTAATATTAAGACAAATGAAGACTAAAATAAGACAATCACAGAAAAAATTATTTATCAATAGCATACATTTTTTCATCATAGTCGTGAATTTCTTCACACATGTCCACTTTCATTGCTGTGCTGAATGCCAAAAAAAAATTCCTGTATTCAGTGAAGATTAAAATCATGATATTTAAGGAATAAAACATACAATATGTGTATCTCAAAAATATGAAATTGTACACTGAAAAATATATGTTTTAAAATTAACGACAATTGTTATTAATTTGACGAATTTTGTCTTAAAAAAATGGCTTACAACAAATTTCGTCAAAGCAAGAGCAAATGTGGTTAACATTTTTTTTAAAATATATGAAAAAAAGGCAAATTAGCTAATTAACAACACATATTTTTGAACACATTTTGTTTAATTTCAGGCAAATATTTTTGTTCAGTGTATAGACTGCTTAAGAGCATGCTTTTCTCTAAATGTGTTGACAAAAATTCTCCAAAAATGTTTAAAAGCATTCATGAAAAATATAAATATTTTCTCATTAATCTCTTTAATAGAAATTTTTTTTTTTTATAACAGGTTCAACAGTTTTCTTTATTGTGTAAATTTTTTCCGAAAACAGAGAAATATTTATTTAATTTTAATATATCTTTTCTTTAAATTGCGACTCGCACTTAAATTATATAATGATACAATTTTGGAATTAAAATAATTAAATTAATTTTTTTGATACTTGCACAGTCGGGATACGAACCTAAGTCCTACGCATGCCAGTCATTTACACTTCCACTGAGATGTAAGTCAAGATAATTTAATTGTAGCAAAACATATTTAAGTACTACTCATCTGAAAAACTGTCAGAAAATTCGAACAAAAACATATACGTTACTGTATTTGTTATTTAATTTCAGTCAAGCTATCAACCAAAAAATTATTTTTTATTACTTTTAACATTGACGTTTCATAACCAACATTATTTTTTTACTTGTATAATTAAAGAAAAATATTCAAAATTAATTCAAGTAAAGATTTCAAATTTTTCCCATGTTGCGATGGCAAGATATCGGGCTACCAAGTTAAAGTCAACGTTTTGATCAGTTTTGTTATTTCTATGAGCATTTTCTCTTTACAATTTCCATTGCTAAGAGTAATTGTGCAATTGCACTCTTATCCAAAACTTTTGCTACAACAACAACTAACCGCAAAGAAATGCAAAAGAGCAAACACATATCAATTAACGATAAAATTTAGAAAACTTTTTAAAGTTTGCAGTTTAATAATGTTAAGTAAATTTTATAAAAAAATCGTTAAGAAGAAAAACCGTTTATTTTATATTAAATTTGAAAAGTGTGTAACGTCACACCACATTGCTCGAAGTTTGCCTGATTTTGTTGCAGGTATTTTACTGACTTGGTTGCAACTATTTTAGTGAAATTTTTTTCCAACTTCTCTTGATCGATGGGTAGGAGTTAAAAAAATATAATATATAATATAACTTTATGTTTTCAAATATTTTTTTTAAACAAGTCTTAACTTAAAATGTTGGGATGGAAATTTAAGTAACGTAACGCCAGTAACGTCACGCCAGATGACTTAGCCTAATAAAAAAAAAACCTAGAACAATTTGCAGAGTTTTGCAAATTTTCTAATCTAAGTCGAAAACCACTTCTGTTTTTTGTAACGTCACGCCAGTGAATATTTTTGCTTATATCTTTTAATTCTTAGAGTTAATTGCTATAATTTTTTTACTTAATATAGTGCTACTTAATTACTACGCAAATATAAAAAATTTTAAAAACTTAGACTTCTTCATTTTTTTTTTTTTTAATTTTTTCGGACAAAACGTACATTACGCCATTTTGAAAATGCCCATATGTTGAAAAAATATTGCAAAAAAAAAAATATTTTGGTTTTATCTGAGCTCGAACCCGCGTGAAATGTTTAAAAATTCAACACTTAATACGCTCGACTATCAAGGCAATAAATTACATTCAGGCTTTCCACTTTTTTTTCTCATTAGCTGCGTTCGAATCGCAAGTACTCAACTCACTTGTTAAAAAATCTGCCCATTTTGCTTTTATTAGCTCACTAGTTGGCAACACTTTTGTTTTGACGGACCACATCAATAAATAAATTACATTTTTTAAATCAATTGGCATCAGACATTTTGAAGTATTTTTAAAATAAAACAGTTGACAGCTTGAAGGAATTTTATTTTGTTTTTATATTCACATCACATTTTGACAGAATCTATTAGATTTTGCACTATTCCGTACACAAACCAACTAAAACATAAGAACTTGGCAACGCAACTTTACTCAACTCAACCGGTAATTGACTTTCTCTATTCTCAAATAGCTGTAGACTTTGTTGTTGTTTTCTCATACAAATTTTGAAATTAAATACATTAATTGAGTATTGACTGGCGAATCGAACGCAGCTATAGTCATATTTAACTAAAATAGAGAAACTTTTTCATATTCTATAATAAATATATATAAATTTTCTCAGTAAATGAGAATTTTTTTGGGAGAGAGAAATACATATCATTATTAGAGACATGAATTAATTTAATTTTCAACAAGTGAAGAAATATATATTCGTACTAGTATCGCCTGGGGTCGAAATTCGACCAATTTATTGATTGCCTATTTATAAATATATGCGAGATGATCAAAATAAGTTCGGGGCTATAACTTTTCATTGATTGGAGATATTAAGCTATTTTCTTCAGAAAAATTATTTATTTATTTAATTATTTCTTAAAAAAACAGAAAAACAACATTTTAAAAAAATTTAATTTTTTAAAAAAAATCATAGGGGGTAGCCTTGATTTTTTGATGGCACGGACAGTTTACTAATTTAGTGTCAAGACAAAATATATTATTTTCAAAAGTTTTTTTAAGTTAACTGATAAGACTTAAATACAAAAAAGAAATAAATAAAATCTATTCACAGATGGCGGAGATATTGGCTTCCCAATTTAGAACATTCAATTTGAGACAGTTTTTTTCTCTCTCTTGGCATTTGGTTGAAACACACGCTAAATAACTAACGACAATATTAAGAAAATTCATTAAAAATACTTTTGGTTAGAATTTTGCTGTAATTTTTAACACATTTAAAAGAAAATTTATCAAACTTTTAGAAAAAATGAAAAAAATTATTTAATTTTTGAGTTCAAAACACATTTTTTTACAAATTTAACAATTGATGAATGCATAAAACTACAATTTTTTAAGAAATTGTTACTTTTAAAAAAAATTCAAACTCGAGCGACTTAAGAACTCTCCTCCAACCAAATTTCATATCAATCAAAGAGCAGATTTTTTCTCAAAAATTTAATTTCTCTCTTAGAAGGTTGGGAACCCCCTCTATCAGATATATCATTTATATATACATTCTGCACATCTGGACAACAAAACCTTTCAAATGATATAAGTTTCAATTGTTTTGAGTTTTAATTAATACCAAAAAAGCGTACGACAAACTTTAATGTTCACGTATTAATATATAAGATATGTGAAATTTTATTCTAATTGAAATATATATTATTTGAAATAGAGAAAATTGTTATAATCGAAAATAGAGAAATTTTTTATGATGATAAAATGTGTTTTTTTTTTCTGAGTGTGTGCATCTCAGAGTTTGCAATTGTTTAGTCAGTTTTTGTAATACATTGTAAAAAGTTAAAATTATAGTGTTAGTTTTGGATACATTGAGGCTTATAACTCTAGTACTTTGATATACTAGATTTCTGAGATATATGCACTGGTTAAAGATATTCAGACTTTAAGAATTTGGCCCTAAATAAGATAAATAAAGATAAATACTGAGAATGTATACAATTTTACACAAAATATGTATTACACTGTTAAAAATCTTGGACAAAATTTTAGTCAATTCTGTACTATATATATGACGACACCGAACATGTATTAAAATTTAAACCACGTCAAATGCTAAAACTACATTTTAGTCTCGCATGGGCTTAAAATTTCAACTCCTTTTGTTTTAGTTTTTAATTTCGTAAACATTAAAGTACACAATTGGCATCTGCAATAAATGTTATTCAGTGGCTCAGTTGGTTAAGCGGTTGTCGATTTGATTTGTTGAATGTGACCTTGGTTCGATCCTTAGCAATGCCGTTTTTTTTTAATTTTGTAACTTTTATGTTATTATTATCTTATATTATTAATAATTTAGTGCAAAAATTGCATTGTGCAACATTTTAATTTTTTGCCACATCCTAGAATCGAACCGCCGACTGCGGCAACCAACGCATTAGAATCCCGAGTTCTAACCTCGTGCTAATCTCATACTTGCGAAAGTATGAACAAAATCTGAGCTAAATACAGCTTTTATTATCATTTAGTTATTTTGTACTGGTATAAAAACCCGTCCTACGACGGGAAGGAACTATTTAGAGTACAAAATGCGATAAAAAATTGAAAGAATTTATATTCAAAGGTTTTTATTTGAAAACATGTTTATTAAATTATTTTGATAAAACTTCCTTATATAAAACATTTCTAGTAAATAATTTTATAGAATTTTTAACCAATTCACCTTGTTCCTTGCCAGCTATAATGCTTAGTTTTACTTCATCAGCCCGTTGGACTCTAGACATGGCTACATTAAGTTGCCCATGACTAAATACCGGTTCTATTAGAAAAACTCCTACTTTTTGCAATATTCCTACTTTTTGCGATTTATTTATGGTCATTGAAAATGCCAGTTTGACGGGAAATTGTCGCCGCCCGAAAATGAAAGGCAAATCTGTGTTTGTCGGGGCCAAATAAATTGTAGGTATGAAAACTTTTTCATGTTCGCCAGTGCCTGTCAATACCTGTGCGATGATTAATTTAGTTTTCAGGTTTTTCACAACTAAACGCGTTCCATTACAGTTACCTCTTTTGGTATTTAAATTTTGAAGAAGTATTATAATACTTCCAATTTTGAGGTTTTACTTATGCAGTGGCATTCCTGAAGGACAACATTCATTCAAAAACTCAGCAGGGTGATTTTGTTTATCCTTATCATCATTGTCAATTTAATTCAATTTAATCTGTGCTCAGATCTGTCACTATGTCACCAAATGTCACCAAAAATATTAGAACTTGCTCGTTGACTTCGTTCACATCGGAATTTTTTGGGCACAGGATAGCAATTTAGGAATAACGGTTGATGTTATCCTGAGTCAAAGTATTGCCAAAAATCTCTTTAACTCCTTTCAATGGATTTGTCCATTATATTGGACACTTCGGAAAATATTTTTTTTTTTATTTTCCAACGACTTTTCCAAAATCAAATAGGTTGGTACTATGAACTGAAGTTGTGGCAACATGACACAAATAATTTTAGGAAGATATATAACGTTTAACTTACTATTAGTTAGATTTTCGATTTAATGCCCAACAGATGCCTACAAATTTTTTATATCGCGCGTTAATAAATTTTGCAAAAAAAAAAAAAAATATTGTGATTGATGTGTGCAAAGTATATTTTTTTTTCTATAATGACATTATAAATAACGCATTTGCATTGGTCTTCGGTTGTTTTAGTTGAGCTTTAATATTATAATACAACGTTATCATGGTTTTTTCCATTATATTAGACAGTAAGTTTTGTATGGAGAAAAAAAAAAGTCATGCGGACACTAACTCAAAAGTTAGGGGGACTATTTCTGCATCACATTTTTGGCTCGGAGTAATCCCCATGGAGTGGTTTTGGTTCTCTTGAACCCTTTGTTTGGCCAAAACATCAAGTTTTTTGCCTTTTACTTTTTTCTTTCATCAGAATGCATAACCAAGATAAGCAAAAAAGTAAAGATTGTAATAGTACACAAATATTGGTTAACAAAATTTTTCAAAATTTGTTGTCCTTACTAACTCTTTTGAGATCCCAAAAAATCGATATTTTATCATTTTCGAATAGATGTTTTTTCATCACCTCTAAAAAATGTTCCACGATTATTCTAGCCAACCCATTGAAAGGGTTAATAAGCGAACCTGTACAAACAAAATGATCATTCGTAAAATCTCATTTTCCTAATTTGAGTAGCCAATTGCCAAAACTTTGATCAGAAGACCGAACATTGTGATTTCATTCTAGCAATTCCAATTGTCACACCAGACAGCATTGAATGTAATAATTGCTGTTCAGCTTATGTAGACCGAATAGGTTCTGGTTCTGGTAATTAAGAAGCACTGTAATAGCAAGACATGATGTTTGATGTATAGTAGTTGAGGAAAATGACGATAGTCTTCAAGTGGTCCAGGCTGAACAGGTCTTAAAAAGTATAGTAAGTACAAAGATTACAAATGGAAAATTTTAGAACAGGTTCTGGTTCAGGCTGAAAAGGTATTAAAAAGTTTAGTACGTACAAAGATTTCAAATGCATAATTTTATAACAGGTTCTGGTTGAGGCTGAACAGGTCTTAAGAAGTATAGTAAGTACAAAGATTACAAATCGATAATTTTAGAACAGGTTCTGGTTCAGGCTAAACAGGTCTTAAAAAGTATAGTAAGTACAAAGATTACAAATGGAAAATTTTAGAACAGGTTCTGGTTCAGGCTGAAAAGGTATTAAAAAGTATAGTACGTACAAAGATTTCAAATGCATAATTTTATAACAGGTTCTGGTTGAGGCTGAACAGGTCTTAAGAAGTATAGTAAGTACAAAGATTACAAATCGATAATTTTAGAACAGGTTCTGGTTCAGGCTAAACAGGTCTTAAAAAGTATAGTAAGTACAAAGATTCCAAATGGAAAATTTTAGAACAGGTTCTGGTCCAGGCTGAAAAGGTATTAAAAAGTATAGTACGTACAAAGATTTCAAATGCATAATTTTATAACAGGTTCTGGTTGAGGCTGAACAGGTCTTAAGAAGTATAGTAAGTACAAAGATTACAAATCGATAATTTTAGAACAGGTTCTGGTTCAGGCTAAACAGGTCTTAAAAAGTATAGTAAGTACAAAGATTCCAAATGGAAAATTTTAGAACAGGTTCTGGTCCAGGCTGAAAAGGTATTAAAAAGTATAGTACGTTCAAAGATTTTAAATGGATAATTTTATAACAGGTTCTGGTCTAGGCTGAAAAGGTATTAAAAAGTATAGAACGTACAAAGATTTCAAATGGATAATCTTAGAACAGGTTCTGGTCCAGGCTGAAAAGGTATTAAAAAGTATAGTACGTTCAAAGATTTTAAATGGATAATTTTATAACAGGTTCTGGTCTAGGCTGAAAAGGTATTAAAAAGTATAGTACGTACAAAGATTTCAAATGTATAATTTTAAAACAGGTTCTGGTCCAAGTCGAATATGTTTAAAAGCATAGCAATAACAACTATAACAGTTTGAGCGATATAGAGCACGGAGCAGGACGCTTGTCTTTTATATATTAAGATAACATTTTTCCACATAGGTACTAAAATTCAAATTCTATGCCCTATTTATTAAATTTATGTACAGCTTTGGTAAAAAAACTGTCTTGTTTTTTGAAAAGTATCTATCAATTCTACTTCTATACTATACTACTCTTCTATACTAGAATTTTAAAAATGCATATTCCAACGATTCCAACGGTTTAAAAATTTTGAACTGTTTTGCTATATTGTATTTAATTTAAAATCTGACGAACTAAAATTCAAATTTTATGCCAAATTTATTAAATTTAAGTACAGCCTTGACTTGAAGTTTCTAGTATTTAAAAAAGTATCAATTCTTATAACAAGGAAGGATTAAAATATACATAAGTTCAACGATTAGTATAAAAATTATTCCAAAATTTTCAACCATAGACGCGCACTTTAAAAATAAAGAAGTTACAGTTAAAGTTGGTGTTGCAGTTTTTGCAAGAGTGATACTAGAAATATTTTCCTAAAATTAAATAAAATTTTCTAAAGCAATTATTTAACTTACAGAAGAGAAAAAATTTCTTCCAAATTCTTGTTTTTTTGTGTCAATCTATATCAATTTCTAAAGTCAAACCAGCGCCAATGTGGAAGAGTTTAAATAGTTTTTTTTTTAGCTGCATAGAATTTAATTAAATCTTCACCTATGTTGTTGGCGTGTCAAGCATGTCAGTCTAGTTAACAGACACATGCAGGAATTTTCGCAAGCATTTCCAAGGACATGAGAGTTATTTTGTCTGCAATGAATTCTTTTGCAAAAGACTAAAATTCGACTTTATGTGGAATTTTTATCAAATAACTGTATGTTAATCATAAATTTCTGGCAAAATTATTGAGTGATAATTTTAGCATTGTTCTTGAAAAACTTGAGTGACACTACTTAAGAGGATGCTGCACTGACGTGTTGTCAATCAGTTGGCTGCTCATAGATTTAGACAGAATCAGTCAGAGATTGTGTCATATGAGCAGCCAACACGTAGATATGTGCTCATAAATTTCCATTTTATTAGGATTCTTATAGTGCCAGGATGAAAGGAAGAAGCATGGTACACCCATCAAGTGAAGTGAAGTATCATCATCATCAGCAGCTTGCAACAGCTCAGTCA
>OY282643.1:127990615-127991976 GCA_958299015.1 Tetanocera ferruginea | reverse complement strand
ACAGCTCAGTCAGCAAGAGCAGAGTACTAGTCCAACAGCATGTACTTTATGTTTGCCTGGGCAAAGTCGTGCAGGTAAAACATGTTAGAAGTAAAAAAAATGCCAGAACAGCGCAGTTTAAATGTTCAGCAAAATGAATTTCTGTGCAACGTGTTCTTCTGACAGCAGCAAGGTTTGGAGATGTAGCGATGACAATCGGAGATGGGCAGAGCTGAAATGTTAAGCTTTAAGCTTAAGCTATTGAAATTATTTTTGAATTACAAGCTTTATTTTGATTTTGAAAAAAACTCAAAAAATTTTAAATTTGAATTTGAATTTGAAACAGGTTCAAATTAATTTTTAACATGATTAAATTTTAATTAATTTTGCTTATATATCCATTACTTGTGTCGAAACTCAAATAAACTGTTTCTTATTTGACGAAAAGGAATAAAGTATTTGCCAACTGCTGTGCTTTTTCAGCTTTGATTTGGTCACTAGTGGCCATATACAAAATTGCAGTGCTGCCAGCCTTTTTCACTCTGGTTTTTATTTCCGTTTTATGCGCCACTCAAGATTGTAGCACATAATTTGCACGACTACCACTTTACGGTTACTTCATGTAGAAGTTTTTGTCGTTATTATTTTTTTTTGTTTTTGTTGTTGTTGTTGTTCTATGTGTTTGTTGTTAGGTATGTCATTTCAAATCTGAGCTTTTATAACGTGTTTGATTGAAATTCTGATTAATTTCTGCATCTACGTGTTTGCGTTGTTGTGTCTCTCGCAGTGTGGGCGTGTGTGTGTTAACACGTATGTGTGACATGTTGAAACAATGTTAAGATCCTTTCTTGAAGTCCTTAAAGGACCATGTTGTTGTGCTCTAAAGACTGCTGCGTATGATGAGTGTGTCGTGTGGCAACAAAATGAAGAAATGTTTCACTTCCGGCGCATAAAAATGACGAAAAGTTGCCTTAAATGCACATGAGTCGTCGCAGGTGTAGTTTTATTGTAACGAATTGTTTTTCTGCTATGCTCTCGCTATACAATCAATTCAGCCTGCTTACCTGTACATATGAGAGATGTATGAGTGTGTGTGCCTATTGTGGCTATAGAGATGTGTTTATTTTTGTTTTCGTCCTTTTTACTTTGCCATGCTTGCCTTGTTGTATTTTATTATATCCATTATGTTTATGTTTTCTGCGTGATCGCATTTCTGTTGTGGTAGGATTTTTTGTAGGGGCTGATTTGGATTAAAGCAAAGGTAGGCTGGCTTAACATCAAGCTACTTTAAGCATAAAGCTTTAATTTAAGCTCGAAAATTAATAAAGAAAGTTTTTATTTCAGATCTAGAAATCGAATATTCAACAATATACAAAAAGTTC
>OY282643.1:127863115-127985615 GCA_958299015.1 Tetanocera ferruginea | reverse complement strand
TCATATTCATATTCATATTCATATTCATATTCATATTCATATTCATATTCATATTCATATTCATATTCATATTCATATTCATATTCATATTCATATTCATATTCATATTCATATTCATATTCATATTCATATGCATTGTTGGTACTCATTCTCTTATTAACTTATTCTCATACTTGCATGTATGCATACTCTAGTACACACATAAATTTTCATATTTTTTTGTAAGTGATTTTTCTTTGATTTATTGTTTAAATTTATGAAGAACATGTTCTTCTTTTATAGCCGCTTCTTACAACATTTTTTTAGCCGATTACAATTTTTTATTGTTCAAAGTTATCACATTTCTCCGCATATTTATTGTGCTTTTGTGTATTTTATGCACTTGGCACGTCTTATCAAAAACCACTTAAAACTGTTCAATACAATAAAGTCCTGCGGCAGCTCCTTAAAAAATAAAATAAACACCAAATTGACAACAAATCGCGATTTCTCACAGTAGTTAGTATTCCCAATAGGCATTACTCAATAAAGACAACACATGTAAAAACATGTCGCATACATGAGGCAAACACAAAAGTTACTACAACCCTGAAGGCATGGCAAGCGTTAACCTTACCTACACCGACCCCTCCCCACGCCCACAAAAACACTCATTCCGTGCATATAATGCTTTTAAAATTGCAAAATTTATTAGTATTCAATGGCTGGCTGCTACACACGCTTGCACACGTGCAAACAAAGTAAAACACAAATACACAGACATACATTAGTAATTGTTACAGCTCTCACAAGCATGCCTTACACAGGTAATGCCTGTAAAGTTATCGTGTTATGCGCAAATTTATGGCGAAATTTTTGCTTCATTTCAGCTTGATATTGTCGCGTTGCACATAATTTACGTTTACTTCTCAAAGGGGTGGGGGAAGAGGAGAGAAGAATACTGGTGTTGGTCGTAGCCAGTTTATTGGGTAGTTATTTTGGGCTGACAGCTAGGCAAATTTGGCAAATTTTAGTATTTATTACAGTCAATTTGAGAATGGCTTTCTTTTAAGAAATTCAAGAGATTTTCTTCTGTAAATGTGAATGCACGTTAGAGCTAACAAGCTATGTCAAGAAAGGGTTGAGAAAGGGGATGAAATTAAATTTTAGAGTTAGTAACTAAATTGTTTATTAATAGTCTATGATTGCTTAAATTAATATACAGCCATTTGTTTAGAAATATATACCAACAAAAGCTTATGGGGAAAAGTGAACAGATTTTATGGCATACTTTGAGGAGTTATGAGAAAAAATTTTCTTGAAAATTTTCGAGTTAATATTAATGTTTTAATTTTTCTATTTATTGAGAACAGTTCTTAAATTTAACTTTGATATTATCAGTTGCTTTAAAAATAATGCTTAAAAGCTTTATTTCATAAGTTTTTTTTTTTCTTAAAAAATACAAACACTTGTCCAATTTATTTATGTTTTAACACTTTTCTGACAAAAATTGAAGCACTTAGCTTATTTTTGCAATTAATTTTTTTAGACTTACCTTTCTAAGCCGAAAATCGTTTTACTTCAAAGACTACGCCTTTACTTGACTTAATTATAATCGGAACCACCTAAAGGTATGCAACGAAAAACTTAGTTGACACTTGACATTAATAGAATTATAAAATTTTACTGCCAGCATTAAAGTCAACCGACCAACAACAACAACCATTATCTTAGTTCAAATCGTAAACAGCTGAAATATTTGACAAGAACAAAAAATCTCAGCAGCAATGCGGCTGCTGCACTCGCGCTTAAATTTGATTAAGAATATAAAGAAAAATTCTTCGTAACGACTTCTTGTCAGCCAACAAAAGTCAGTCCGTCGTCAGTTTAATTGAATTTTTACACTTTTTCATATTTTCAACAGCAGCGCAACCTACGTCTTGCAAACTGACAAGCTTTATTTAAATAAATAGCTGTTGCTGCTTTTTGCTGTCCATCCAAAAAGTATGCAATGTTTTCGTCTATTGAAAAATTCAATTTATAGCTGCTTAGCGTGGAAAAATTATTGAACATTTTGACGTAAATCAACTTTTTATGTTTATCAAAACAAGCTTAGCGCTTCTTCGACAAGTAGCGGTATCGCCGTAAAGCAATTCAGAGCTTGGCAATTTAAAATTTTATAAATTTTATGCATTTATTGATAAAACATAAATTTGCAGCTTGGGTTTGAAAAAATATTTTCTCTAAAGTTGCTTCGAACTTAACATGCTTTAACTCTAGTAAGCTTCAAGCGAATATGTGAGACAAAATACACATTTTTAAATAGAACTTTCTTGAGCGAGTGATATTATTTGAGAAAATTGTGTTAAGAAACTGATAAGGGCTAAGAGGTGGTCTGGTTTGGCTCATTTGAAAATTTCACAAGCCAAAAATATAACATTTTCTATAGTGATTATTGAGAAAATTATAAAAACCGATAACTTTTTGACATCTTAGTTGCATCTGATGCCGTTACACATATTTTTTTATTTATTTGGAAAAATTTTTTATTAAAAAAAACTTTTGCCGCCACTGGGGAACGCTTACGGGCTCCGGGCATGCTAAGCCGCACATTTAACCTGCATGCCACGATCACCACAATTTGATACACTTTAACGAAAAAATGATTCTTGGATTTTAGCGAAACTCTTTTGTAATTGTATTTGAAATATTAACCTTCGACTTCCAAAATATTATCTGCCCCTTTTCATATATAAGAAATTTATAGAAGTTTAAAAAAATGACTTGCGAAAAATAGTCAATTTTGTATGGAAAAATATTCAAAATTTAGCAAAGTTCAAAGGGGAATTACGAAAAAATATATTCTTTGATTTTGATGAAACTCTTTTGTAATTTTATTTAAAGTATTATCTTTTGACTTCCAATATACTATCTGCCCCTTTTCATAACCAAGAAAGTTATAGAAGTTTAAAGAAGTGACTTTTTGTGAAAAATGGTCAAGTTTGTATGGAAAAATATTCAAAATTTAGCAAAGTTCAAAGGAGAATTAGGAAGAAACATTTTCTTTGATTTTGATGAAACTCTTTTGTAATTGTATTTGAAATATTAACCTTTGACTTCCAAAATATTATCTGCCCTTTTTCATAGCCAAGAAAGTTATAAAAGTTTAAAAAAATGACTTCTTGCGAAAAATGTTCAATTTTGTATGGAAAAATATTTAAAATTTAGCAAAGTTCAAAGGAGAATTACGCAGAAACATATTCTTTGATTTTGATGAAACTCTTTTGTAATTGTATTTGAAATATTAACCTTCGACTTCCAAAATATTATCTGCCCCTTTTCAAAAATAAAAAATTTATAGAAGTTTAAAAAATGACTTCTTGCGAAAAATGTTCAATTTTGTATGGAAAAATATTTAAAATTTAGCAAAGTTCAAAGGAGAATTACGAAGAAACATATTCTTTGATTTTGATGAAACTCTTTTGTAATTGTATTTGAAATATTAACCTTCGACTTCCAAAATATTATCTGCCCCTTTTCATAAATAAAAAATTTATAGAAGTTTAAAAAAATGACTTCTTGCGAAAAATAGTCAATTTTGTATGGAAAAATATTCAAAATTTAGCAAAGTTCAAAGGGGAATTACGAAAAAATATATTCTTTGATTTTGATGAAACTCTTTTGTAATTGTATTTGAAATATTAAGCTTTGACTTCCAAAATATTATCTGCCCTTTTTCATAACCAAGAAAGTTATAGAAGTTTAAAAAAATTACTTCTTGCGAAAAATAGTCAATTTTGTATGGAAAAATATTCAAAATTTAGCAAAGTTCAAAGGGGAATTACGAAAAAATATATTCTTTGATTTTGATGAAACTCTTTTGTAATTGTATTTGAAATATTAAGCTTTGACTTCCAAAATATTATCTGCCCTTTTTCATAACCAAGAAAGTTATAGAAGTTTAAAAAAATTACTTCTTGCGAAAAATAGTCAATTTTGTATGGAAAAATATTCAAAATTTAGCAAAGTTCAAAGGGGAATTACGAAAAAATATATTCTTTGATTTTGATGAAACTTTTTTGTAATTGTATTTGAAATATTAACCTTTGACTTCCAAAATATTATCTGCCTCTTTTCATAACCAAGAAAGTTATAGAAGTTTAAGAAATGACTTCTTGCGAAAAATAGTCAATTTTGTATGGAAAAATATTCAAAATTTAGCGAAGTTCAAAGGAGAATTACGCAGAAACATATTCTTTGATTTTGATGAAACTCTTTTGTAATTGTATTTGAAATATTAACCTTTGACTTCCAAAATATTATCTGCCCCTTTTCATAACCAAGAAAGTTATAGAAGTTTAAAAAAATTACTTCTTGCGAAAAATAGTCAATTTTGTATGGAAAAATATTCAAAATTTAGCAAAGTTCAAAGGAGAATTACGAAGGAATATTTTCTTTGATTTTGATGAAACTCTTTTGTAATTTTATTTAAAGTATTAACTTTTGACTTCCAATATATTATCTGCCCTTTTTCATAACCAAGAAAGTTATAGAAGTTTCAAGAAGTGACTTTTTGCGAAAAATGTTCAATTTTGTATGGAAAAATATTTAAAATTTAGCAAAGCTCAAATGGGTATTACGAAAAAACGATTCTTGGATTTTGATGAAACTTTTTTGTAATTTTATATGAAGTATTAAGCTTTGATTTCCAAAATATTATCTGCCTTTTTTCATAAATAAGAAAGTTGTAGAAGTTTAAAAAATGACTTAATCAAAATTTAGCTAAGTTCAAAAGGGAATAGCGAAAAAGAGATGCTTTTTCTATACAAATCGGAACATTACCTGAAGAACCATTGGAAGTAAGGCACAAGAAATTTAGAAAAAATCGACTTAACCATGCCCGTAAATGCTCGAGTTTTAAGTCTAATACGGAATTAATGAAAATATTTTTGCTGACATTTGATCCTATCTTAGCATCCAAAAGAACGATCAAATTAAAATCATATGTAATTATTGATGAAGAAATTGAGCAGTTTATTATAAATATTAGTTGATAATTCTTATAATATTGTTTGTTGTGATTCTGACGAAAAAGTCAGTGGCGATGAATGTCGATGAGTTTTTATTTTATGTACACATGCACACAATAATTTTTTAATTTTTTAATTCACATATTGTTTATAAAAAATAAGTTGCCAATTTTTTTTTTCTATTGTAAATAAAATAAAATGTGCCTAAAAGATAATGTTTTAATTAACAAAAATGAGGATATTTATGAGTAAAAGATGTACCGCCCATACAAAATCATGTAAGACATTAATATAGGTCGAAAGGAGGTACCTCAAGGTTCATAGCAATTTCAACCATTTTCAGTGCACATCTATCTCTCAAATTGCCTAGCCTCTTGACCATCTTTTTTTAAGATCGGCCAAATATTGTATGTTCCTCCCATAAAAAATGATGGAAAAATGAAATATAGGTCCAAAGGAGGTTCCCCTTAGGTTTTATCAATATCTGTAATTTTCAGTACATATCTATTTCTCTTAATTATCTAGCCTTTTGACTAAATTTTGTTAAGATCGGCCTACTTTTGTATGTACCTCCTATACAAAAGGATGTCAAATATTAATATAGCTCCAAGGGAGGTACCCCTAGGAGCTGACCTATTTAAATTTTTACAATTTTTCTTAATTAGCTTAAATTAACTAAGTACACAAAATTTCATTAACATAGGAGCAATCTTTCTATTTTTGTACCAATTTTGTATGGGATCAATGCACTGTGCAACGGGTTAAATGGATCAATTTAAATCTAGTCATTTTTAAAACAGGACTGAAGAAAAACAAATTTTACTGATTTTTATAACTGCAACTCACTCAAATAACATCTCTTCGATTTGAATAACTTACCGTGGGAAAGAGAACACAATTATCTTTCAATATGCAAGTCGAATAAAAAGTCATAGAGATAAAATAAAAAAACTAAAAACAAAAATTCCACAAAACGTTTTTTAAAGATATCTTGACAATTATGCAAGTAAACCTTTTCAAAATAGGGTTTAAATTAAAAAAAAGCAGACTAGCGGACCAGCGGACCAAGCCTTAAAAAAGTTATCATTTTCGATTCAATTGGACTAACGTGGTACCTTAACATAAAGCTTTTTTAGACAAATTAAAAAATTAGATACAACCGTAGCCTTTAGGAAGCTGTATATTTGGACTATCTTTAAAATATCACTGTCAAGGCTATTTAGCAAATATATCCACAGTTCGATGAGCAAAGATGTTGGTTACTCGATATAATTTCAAACTTAATTTTGCTGCATTTAAAAACTAACTTTTCAAGATATATCAAGATATATATATAATTTTGTTCATTATGGCCAAATAAAACAAGCAAAACTCAACAAGGAAGACACCAAAGAAAGTCTTTCCGTCTTTTTTTATATTTCAAGATAGGCAAAAATTCAAGTTAGACTGAAAAAACACTAAATATTCGGTGTTTGTTTCGGTAAAAAAACCTTATAGTAGAAACATTTGACTTGTCAACTTTAATGCGTCTAAAAAAAAGCTAGAGCCAGAAAAAATTAAATTTTCAACACCAACATCAAATCCGCCAGATTTACGAGAAAATGCAAAAAAACAAAAAAATTTTAATAAAAAATAAATTCACAAGCTGGCTGGCTGGATGACAAAACTTTAATTTAAACTTAATTTACTCAAAAATTAATCAAACTAAAACCGTACGAAATTGAAACAAACAAAATTTACAGCAGCTACTAGCTTGCTACTGGCTGAAGTTATGATGAATATGAGGGCTGGGCAGGGCTGCTGGCTGGCTGGCTATTGTGGCAAGCAACATTTACGATATGCTACACAAGATGTGTTGCCGCAGCCGCCCCCCTTCAAACACGCAGCTACCTCATAGCAGCTGAATGTGATCCACTCGACCGCAAAGAAACTCTTCAACCAAGCCAAGTCAAGTCAAGCCAATTTCCATTACATTAAATCAAAAAATGCAGGTTTTTTTTTTTCTTTAGCCTCCTGCTCCTGTCTTATTTGGGATTTGTTGCAGCAACTTATAAGTAACTCAGAGCAGACGAATTGTGGCGCTGGTAATTTATGAGCACACAAACGCACAAATGCCTAAACTAGAACTAGCAAAAGGTATGTATGTAATATATAAAACTAATAAAAAAAAACAAGCAACTTCCTCCCACACAAAAATAAAAAAAAAGTTTTTATAAACAAAAACATTTCTTTGTATTTTTTTGTTTGCTGACGGCGCGCAATTTAATGCTTTATTAAAAACTACTTTTTGCCATAGCTGCAAGGCATAAAAATAGTATTCAGTTGCAGTGACTGTATGAATGGAGAGCTTGAAAAGAGTAAAGAAGCGATGGCTAAATGTTATGGCTTGTTTTACAGTTTATTGACATTTTGTTTTTAATACCAGCTTTTTTTGGCGCTTATTTTATTTTTAGACTTGACATTTTAATAGACATAAGTGCAGAGTTTTCATGTTTTAACACGAGTTATGACCCAAAAAAAAAAAAATGCCATAACATGAAGCACACGTTAATGAAATTCATTAAGATGTGACATAAAATTCGCGGCAGAGAAAACATAACTTTTTTTAAAAATTCATGACTCAGTCAAAAACAAAAATTTACAAGAAAAAAATTCAAAAAAAATATATTTTTCACTTCAACATGGTTTTATAGAGCTCCAAACTGGCGGCAGAGAAGAAAAGCTGGGAGTCGCAAAAATTGTCCGATCTGGAATAAAAATGACTTTTTTAAACCTTAACAAAATTGGTATGACAGAATCGTATGACGGAAGCTTTTTTTCAAATTTTTTTTTTAATTTTTGGTGATGTTTCAAATTTGACAATGTTTTTTTTCGAAAAAAAATATTGACTTAATTTATAAAAATATTTTTTATTTAAAATTTGTATTTTTTTGTATTTGTATTTATTTGACTATAAATAAGTACAGTAAGATCAATAAAGATCTTTTAGAGTACAGCAATTAAAAATTTAAATTTTAAATTTTAAAATAATATACTTAAATTTTTTATTGTTGTACGCTAAACGTTCTTATTGACCTTTATTTTTTAAAATTTAATTTAAAATAAAAAAAATTTAAATTAATTTTATTAAATATTAATTAAAATTTAAAATTAAAAATTTAAAATTTAAAATTTAAAATTTAAAATTTAAAATTTAAAATTTAAAATTTAAAATTTAAAATTTAAAATTTAAAATTTAAAATTTAAAATTTAAAATTTAAAATTTAAAATTTAAAATTTAAAATTTAAAATTTAAAATTTAAAATTTAAAATTTAAAATTTAAAATTTAAAATTTAAAATTTAAAATTTAAAAAAAAAAGGATGAAAAAAGCATTGATATTGATTTTGATTAAAAAAAATTGATTTTGATTTTGATCAAAAATCATTGACTTGAATTTTCATCAAAAATCATTGACTTTAATTTTCATCAAAAATCACTGATTTTGATTTTCATCAAAAAATCATTGATTTTGATTTTGATGAAAATCTTTTATATTGATCATGAGTCATTAATTTTTATGTTAATCAAAAAACGTTGACTTTGATTTTTATCAAAAAGCATTGATATTGATATTGATCAAAAATCATTGATTTTGATTTTGATCAAAAATTATTGATTTTTATTTTCATCAAAAATCATTGATTTTTATCAAAATCATTTATTTTAATTATTGTCCAGAAACAATGTTTTTTATTAAAAGGCATCGATTTTGATTTTGATCACAAATCATTGATTTTGATTTTTAATAAAATCATTGATTTTGAATAAAACTCATTGATTTTGATTTTGATCATTGCTTTTGATTTTAATCAAAAACATTGATTGTGATTAAAATCATTAATTTTGATCAAAAGTCATTGATTTTTATTTTTATCAAAAAACTTTGACTTTGATGTTTTTCAAAAAGCATTGATATTGATTTTCATACAAAATCATTGATTTTGATTTTCATCAAAAATCATTGATTTTGATTTTCATCAAAAATCATTGAGTTTGATTTTCATCAAATTGGTTTTTATCAATATTATGTATTTTAACTTTTATTCAGAATCGTTGATTTTGATCAAAAGGTATTGATTTTGATTTTCATCAAAAATCATTGATTTTGATTTTGATCAAAATCTTTTATTTTGATCAAGAGTCATTGATTTTTATTTTAATCAAAAAACTTTGACTTTGATTTTTATCAAAAAGCATTGATATTGATATTAATCAAAAATCATTGATTTTGATTTTGATCAAAAATTATTGATTTTTATTTTCATCAAAAATCATTGATTTTGATTTTCAGCAAAAATCATTGATTTTGATTTTCAGCAAAAATCATTGATTTTGATTTTCATCAAAAATCATTGATTTTGATTTTCATCAAAAATCATTGATTTTGATTTTCATCACCTATCATTGATTTTGATTTTCGTCAAAAATCATTGATTTTGATTATCATGAAAAATTATTGATTTTGATTTTCAGCTAAAATCATTGATTTTGATTTTCATCAAAAATCATTGATTTTGATTTTCAGCAAAAATCATTGATTTTTATTTTTATCAAAAATCATTGATTTTTATCAAAATCATTTATTTTAATTTTTATCCAGAAACAATGTTTTTTATCAAAAGGCATTGATTTTGAGTTTGATCACAAATAAAAATCAATGACTCTTGATCAAAATAAAAGATTTTGATCAAAATCAAAATCAATGATTTTTGATCAAAATCAAAATCAATGATTTTTGATCAAAATCAAAATCAATGATTTTTGATCAAAATCAAAATCAATGATTTTTGATCATAATCAAAATCAATGATTTTTGATGAAAATTAAAGTCAATGATTTTTGATAAAAATTCAAGTCAATGATTTTTGATCAAAATCAAAATCAATTATTTTTAATCAAAATCAATATCAAAACCAATTCTTTTTGATGAAAATTAAAATCAATGATTTTTGATGAAAATCAAAATCAATGATTTTTGCTGAAAATCTAAATCAATGATTTTTGATAAAAATCAAAATCAATGATTTTTGATGAAAATTAAAGTCAATGATTTTTGATAAAAATTCAAGTCAAAGATTTTTGATCAAAATCAAAATCAATTATTTTTAATCAAAATCAATATCAATGCTTTTTGATAAAAATTAATGTCATCGTTTTTTTAAATTTAAAATTTAAAATTTAAAATTTAAAATTTAAAATTTAAAATTTAAAATTTAAAATTTAAAATTTAAAATTTAAAATTTAAAATTTAAAATTTAAAATTTAAAATTTAAAATTTAAAATTTAAAATTTAAAATTTAAAATTTAAAATTTAAAATTTAAAATTTAAAATTTAAAATTTAAAATTTAAAATTTAAAATTTAAAACTTAAAATTTAAAATTTAAAATTTAAAATTTAAAATTTAAAATTTAAAATTTAAAATTTAAAATTTAAAATTTAAAATTTAAAATTTAAAATTTAAAATTTAAAATTTAAAATTTAAAATTTAAAATTTAAAATTTAAAATTTAAAATTTAAAATTTAAAATTTAAAATTTAAAATTTAAAATTTAAAATTTAAAATTTAAAATTTAAAATTTAAAATTTAAAATTTAAAATTTAAAATTTAAAATAAAACGATGACATTAATTTTTATCAAAAAGCATTGATATTGATTTTGGTTAAAAATAATTGATTTTGATTTTGATCAAAAATCATTGACTTGAATTTTTATCAAAAATCATTGACTTTAATTTTCATCAAAAATCATTGATTTTGATTTTCATCAAAAATCATTGATTTTGATTTTCAGCAAAAATCATTGCTTTTGATTTTCATCAAAAATCATTGATTTTAATTTTCATCAAAGAGAATTGGTTTTTATCAATATTAATTAAATTAATTTTTATTCAGAATCATTAATTTTGATCAAAAGGCATTGATTTTGATTTTCATCAAAAATCGTTGATTTTGATTTTCAGCAAAAATCATTGATTTTGATTTTCATCAAAAATCATTGATTTTGATTTTCATCAAAAATCATTGAGTTTGATTTTCATCAAAAAGAATTGGTTTTTATCGATTTTATTTATTTTATTTTTTATTCAGAATCGTTGATTTTGATCAAAAGGTATTGATTTTGATTTTCATCAAAATCATTGATTTTGATTTTCATCAAAAATCATTGATTTTGATTTTCATCAAAAATCATTGATTTCAAAAATCATCAAAAATCATTGAAAATTTAAAATTTAAAATTAAAATTTTAAATTAAATTTTAAATTTTAAATTTTAAATTTTAAATTTTAAATTTTAAATTTTAAATTTTAAATTTTAAATTTTAAATTTTAAATTTTAAATTTTAAATTTTAAATTTTAAATTTTAAATTTTAAATTTTAAATTTTAAATTTTAAATTTTAAATTTTAAATTTTAAATTTTTAATTTTAAATTTTAAATTTTAAATTTTAAATTTTAAATTTTAAATTTTAAATTTTAAATTTTAAATTTTAAATTTTAAATTTTAAATTTTAAATTTTAAATTTTAAATTTTAAATTTTAAATTTTAAATTTTAAATTTAAATTCAAATTTTAAATTTAACAAAACTGTTAAATAAACAGTACGAAAACTGTTACTAGCTGTACTTGCTTGCTAAAAATAAATTGAAAATTGAAATTGAAAAACATGGTTTCAAGATGCACGCGTTCAAAGTTTGTGAACAAAGAAAAAAAGCGCGAAAATTAAAAATGCGCTCTCACTAATCCGGCTGTAACTCTTGAACCCGTAAAAATGAAATTAAAATTTTAGAATCTGATGAATATTTACTAAAATACAATATTATAAAAAAAAATCTTTTTAAGAAACGGCCAATTCCATGGCACCCCTTAAAAAAGTACTTTTAGTCAAATGTAGCAATTATATTTAAAAATTTAAATATTATGGCTTAAATGTCACAAAGTCAAGAAAGGGTTAAATTCATACTAAATTCAGTGGAATGTGCAAATCAAAACACTTTAGCATTAAAAAATACTGCCTGTCTTAAGCATTGTATGTGACTTAATGTGCTGCATGCAGCACATTTTGAAGCAGCTCAAGTTCTTTACCTGATTAAGTGCTGGAAAAAGCTCATAGAAGCTTGATTGATGCTCAGGCATTGCTTTTGCCCTGCTCCCTCTGTCCCATATAAATTATTTATACAAAGCTGCTTAATTCAGCGCATTTGATGGATATGCGTCACTTTTTTAAATTCTTAATATGCGTTACTCTAGCATCTTAACTTTAACCTGCAACTGTTCTGACTATACACTTACATTTCTCAGCAGCCTCAATACATACTACACATCTAATTGATATACCGTGAGTTTGTTTTTTTTTTTATTTTTTTTTTTGTTATTCTATTCAGCTTTCTTCAAAACTTTGCAATTTTATTGCGAAGCCATAATTCAATGTCGAACCCTTTTTAACATTTTAAGTGAATTTGATTTGTACTTTTGCCGACTGCAGTATCCTTCTGCCGCCTGTGTGTACCAGCAGCAGCAATAGCAGGCAACACATAATGAATTTGAAATATAGTGAAGGCAATAAATTCAATGAACACACATGTGAAGTCATTTTGTTAATGTACCTTAAGGGTTAGTTACTTAAGCTTGTGACGGATTGAAAATAAGAAAATTACAAGAAAATCCCAGAACAAAAGCGAAAGACATTCAATGTGCTGAAAAGCGCTTAAAGTGCTTGTACCAATATTTTCTGTTTGTGTGAGTGTGTTTTATGCACACTTCACTTTGCACTTAAAAGTTTGTATGCTAAGTTTAAAGTTAAGCAAACCTCCAAGTAAGACAAGTAATGATTTTTCTAGACTTCATGTAAAAGTTATTTAAAGTTAGTCAAACTAATCCTTTATTAATGATTATAGCAGGTTAACAAAAAATGTATAAAGGATTTTTTCGAGATGGTAACACTAGTATCAAATCGAATCGGATAATGTTGCAATCAGCTTCATTTTGAAGCCTTATTATTATGCACGGAACACATTGAGGACGACAACGACATTACGCCATCCGTCAAATTTTTTTATATGTATTTCTCATAGAGATGAATGTGGTGAATCTTACAGGGTGTCCCAGACCGAGGGGACAATAATGCAGGGGAATGATTCCCCATCATGATACGAGCAAAAAATTCTCTGGGTGGGGTGGTTTGAAAAGTCCCCCTAGAGAGCTAGGATTGAAAAATAAAAAACATAGGTGCAATTACGCTTTAATCCATAACTAACATATCTCTACAACAATTGCCAAACATGATAACTTTTTAAAAAGAATATGAAATTTTCTTTAAGTTATTTGAGCGAAGTTTTTCCATTGAGTCAGAACTAAAAAAAAGTTACGAGTAGCTAATGTCAAAAAATTAATTTTTCTTGAAAAAAAAATGCAACTTTCAATGCAATTTCCTCGAAAAAAAAACAAAATTTTTTATTATAATTTTTTATGGTGTAGTTTTTTTCTTTGGAGAATTTCCTTTACTTCTGTCCAAAATTGTATTTTACTCAGAGCAGCTTATTTTCCTAAAAAATCGATTTTTCGATCTTACCATTTTGCTCTCTCTGTTTTATTTAATGCAAGCAACGCAAATTTGTGTATTTAGAAATAAAGGCAACATGGCAGATGATGTAGTGAAATAATTTTTGAAGACTTTTCTTATGATACGCTTATCTGCCAAAGAAGTGGTTTTTCCTAAAGTTCTCTTAAGGTTTTTTTTTTAAACTTTTTTAATTAAAATAATTCTCGAATAAACTGAAATCCTTTTGACGCTCTTAACATTATATCCCCAGGTTGGAACTCAGGGTGACCGTTTTCGGTAGATTTACTACTAGATTGGTAGATTTAGTAGAATTTTGAAAGTCGCTAGTAGTTTTTTAGTAGATTTTCAAATCTAGTAGATTTTTAGTAGCTTTTGAAAATAAAATTGTAAAACATTTTTTCATAAGTTTTAAGCCAAATCTATCCGTTTTGTTTTGTCGCAAATATTATTAGTGAAAAAGTGCGTAAGCAGCCTTAAGTCATAAGGTGGCTCTCGTTGCAAGCATGCGTCAATCGGATTGTACAATGGTATGCACTAAAACTTCATTTTTAAGATCAGTATAATTTAGATCGGAATTTTTATGTGGAAGGTTTTCAGAAGACGTAACACAACTTTATTTTTATTTTTGGATTACATTTTGCCGATCATAAAAAAGTTACATATAATTTTTCAATCTGAATCGTGTGTTGTTCACCGGCTTCATAGCGCTATGTCCGATATGTTAAGTCTGATATCAAGTCATACAAAACAAAATTTTTAATCTTTACATTTTTTCTTTCAAACTGTTTACTTGTATCAGCTGTATATTACACTGATTACACGGGCAACAGTATAAGTATTTATTCATTCATCCAGTTCTAAATTTTCAAACCTGTTTACAGCCATAAATTTCGCTAAAAATTGAAAAAGTGTGCTTAAAAATGTTAGTAGATTTTAAATAGTTTTTCTAGAATTTTTTAGTAGATTTTAGTAGATTTTCACCATGCTTCTGGTAGAAAGGCACTCTGACAAAACGGTCACCCTGTTGGAACTGCATGGAATAATAGTAACATTTTTGTAAAATGAGCGACTATGTAGCAAATTGTAATAGAATGAATATAATTAAAGTTTTGAATTTAGTTCCGCCTATAAGTATGAAATTAATAAATAAATATAAGCACATTCCTAAAACAAAATGCAGCACTCTAATTTTTTTGACCAGCAGTGTATATATTTTTAACATATTTTTATAGATAACTAGCGGATGTTACTTGGGGTTGTGTCTTGAGTACAGAAAAAGGACGATTTGCAAAATTACTCTCATTTTAACATTTTTTAAACTATCAATTAAATTTTTAAAGTTTTTCAAGTATCGTTTTTTTGGGGTTTTGTCCCCTCCTTCCGTTGAAAATGTTTAGTTAAATTTCGGATATGATAACAAAAAAATGTCATCTTCAAAATCTCAATCTGATGACTGGTTTCTGAAGAAAATGGTCACCCAGTTTGAAAAAAGCCAATTCGACAAAAATGCGCTTAAGGATTTTCAAAACATGGATTATATGTTAAATTTTGCGTTTTGACTAACATCAAAATCAATGATTTTTGAACAAAATCAAAATTTATGATTTTGTATCAAAATCAATGCTTTTTCATCAAAATAAACTATTCTTGAAAATCGTTGATCAGAATTAAAATCAATGATTTGAATCAACATCAATTTTTTTTTTTAAAAACCAACACTTTTTGGTCACAATCAAAGTCAATGATTTTTGATTCAAATCAAAATATATGATTTTTGATCCAAATCAACGATTCTTAAAAATCAAAATAAAATCAATGTTTTTGATCAAAATTAATGATTTTGAACACAATTTGATTAGAATCAAAAGCAATGTCAAAATCAAAATAAATGATTTTTGCTCAAAATCAAACTCAATGATTTTAAATCAAAATCAATATCAATGCTTTTTGATAAAAATCAAAGTCAACGGTTTTTAAACAAAATAAAAATCAATGATTTTAAAACAAAATCAATATCAATTATTGACGATAAACATCCAAATCAAAACCTTTTGATTAAAATCAACGATTCTGGATAAAAATTAAAATAAATGATTTTGACAAAAATCAATTCCATTTGGTGAAAATCAAAATCAATGATTTTTGATGAAAACCAAAATTAATGAATTTTGATCAAAATCAAAATCAAAGATTTTTGATCAAAATAATATCAATGCTTTTTGATAACAATCAAAGTCAACGTTTTTTGATCAAAATAAAAATCAATGACTCTTGATCAAAATTATTGATTTTGATCAAAACCAATGCTTTTTGAATAGAATCAAAAGCAATGATCAAAATTAAAATCAGTGATTTTTAATCAAAATCAAATTTAATGATTTTTGAAAACAATCAAAATCAATGATTTTTGATCAATATAAATATCAGTGCTTCTTGATGAAAATCAAAATCAATGAATTTTGATCAAAATCAATGATTTTTGATCAAAATCAATATCAATGCTTTTATATAAAAATCAAAGTCAAAGTTTTTTAATCAAAATAAAAATCAATGACTCTTGATCAAAATATATGATTTTGTCCACAAACAATGCTTTTTGATTAGAATCAAAAGCATTGATCAAAATTAAATGCAATGCTTTTAAATCCAAATCAATATGTATGATTTTTGATAAAAATCAAAGTCAACGGTTTTTGATCAATGACTTAATGATTTTTATCACAACCACTACTTTTTGATTACAATCAAAAGCAATATCCAAAATCAAAATCAATATTTTAAATCAAAATCAAAATCAATGATTTTTGATCAAAATCAATATCAATGATTTTTGATCAAAATCAATAATTTTTGAACAAAATCAATAATTTTTGAACAAAATCAATGATTTTTGATCAAAAAAATGATTTTTGATCAATAATAAAATCAATGATTTTTGAAAATCAAAATCAATGATATTTGATGAAAATCAAAATCAATGATTTTGGATGAAAATCAAAATCAATGATTTTTGATGAAAATCAAAATCAATGATTTTTGATGAAAATCAAAATCAATGATTTTTGAGGAAAATCAAAGTCAATGATTTTTAATGAAAATCAAAATCAATGATTTTTGATGAAAATCAAAAGCAATGATTTCTGATCAAAATCAAAATCAATGATTTTTGATCAAAACTAAAATCAATGATTTTTGATCAAAATGAAAATCAATGATCTTTGATCAAAATCAATATCAATGATTTTTCATCAAAATCAAAATCAACGTTTTTTGTTCAAAATAAAAATCAATGGCTCTTGATCCAAATTATTGATTTTGATCACAATCAATGCTTTTTGATTAGAATCAAAAGCAATGATCAAAATCAAAATCAATGTTTCTTGATCAAAATCAACGTTTCTGGATAAAAATTAAAATAAATGATTTTGATATAAATCAATTCTTTTTGACGAAAATCAAAATCAATGATTTTAGATGAAAATCAAAACCAATGATTTTTGATGTAAATCTAAATCAATGGATGTTGATGAAAATCAATAACAATGATTTTTGATCAAAATCAAAATCAATGATTTTTGATCAAAATCAAAATCAATGATTTTTGATCAAAATCAAAATCAATGATTTTTGATCAATATAAATATCAATGCTTTTTGATAAAAATCAAAGTCAACGTTTTTTGATCAAATAAAAATCAAAAACATTTGATAAAAGTTAATGATTTCGATCACAACCAATGCTATTTGATAAGAATCAAAAGCAATGATCAACATCAAAATCAATGATTTTTAACCAAAATCAAAATCAATGATTTTTGATCAAAATCAAAATCAATGATTTTTGATCAAAATCAAAATAAATGATTTTTGAAAATCTAAATCAATGATTTTTGATGAAAATCAATATCAATGATTTTTGAACAAAATCAAAATCAATGATTTTTGGTCAAAATCAATAATTTTTAAACAAAATCAATAATTTTTGATCAAAAAAATGATTTTTGATCAATATTAAAATCAATGATTTTTGAAAATCAAACTCAATGATTTTTGATGAAAATCAAAATCAATGATTTTGGATGAAAATCAAAATCAATGATTTTTGAGGAAAATCAAAATCAATGATTTTTGATGAAAATCAAAATCAATGATCTTTGATCAAAGTCAATATCAATGATTTTTGATCAAAATCAATATCAACGTTTTTTGTTCAAAATAATTTATCAATGACTCTTGATCAAAATTCTTTATTTTGATCACAATCAATGCTTTTTGATTAGAATCAAAAGCAATGATCAAAATCAAAATCAATGATTTTTGACCAAAATCAAAATCAATGTTTTTTTATCTAAATCAACGTTTCGAGATAAAAATTAAAGTAAATGATTTTGATAAAAATCAATTCTTTTTGACGAAAATCAAAATCAATGATTTTAGATGAAAATCAAAATCAATGATTTTTGATGTAAATCTAAATCAATGATTTTTGATGAAAATCAATAACAATGATTTTTGATCAATATCAAAATCAATTTTTTATGATTAAAATCAAAATCAATACCTTTTGATCAAAATCAACGATTCTGGATAAAAATGTAAACAAATTATTTTGACAACAATCAATTCTTTTTGATGAAAATCAAACTCAATGATTTTTGATGAAAATCAAAATCAATGATTTTTTATCTAAATCAATATCAATGCTTTTTGAAAAACATCAAAGTCAACGTTTTTTGATCAAAATAAAAATCAATGACTCTTGATCAAAATTAATGATTTTCATCACAATCAATGTTTTTGATAAAAATCAAAAGCAATGATCAAAATCGAAATCAATGATTTTTGATATAAATCAAAATCATTGATTTGGGATCAAAATCAAATTCGATGCCTTTTGTTAAAAAACATTGTTTCTGGATAAAAATTAATATAAATTGCAAAAGCAATGATCAAAATCAAAATCAATGATTTTTGATATAAATCAAAATCAATGATTTGTGATCAAAATCAAAATCGATGCCTTTTGTCAAAAAACATTGTTTCTGGATAAAAATTAATATAAATTGCAAAAGCAATGATCAAAATCAAAATCAATGATTTTTAATCAAAATAAATGATTTTTAATCAAAATCAAAATCAATGATTTTTGATGAAAATTAAATTCAATTATTTTTGATCAAAATCAATATCAATGCTTTTTGATAAAAATTAAAGTCATCGTTTATTGATCAAAATAAAAATCAATGTTTCTCGATCAAAATCAATGCTTTTTGATTAGAATCGAAAACAATGATCAAAATCAAAATCAATGATTTTTGATCAAAATCAAAATCAACGATTCTGGATAAAATTGAAAATAAATGATTTTGATAAAAATTTATTTATTTTGATGAAAATCAAAATCAATGATTTTTGATGAAAATCAAAATCAATGATTTTTGATGAAAATCAAAATCAATGATTTGTGATGAAAATCAATATCAATTATTTTTGATGAAAATCAAAATTAATGATTTTTGATCAAAATAAATTTCAATACGTTTTGATAAAATTCAAAGTCAACGGTTTTTGATCGAAATAAAAATCAATGATTCTTGAAAATCAATGATTCTTTGATCAAATTCATAATCAATGAATTTGAAGTTTCCGCTCGTATTCGTTAAACTTCATTTTATTCGTTAGTCTTTGGTTCTTGTGGCTTGATTCTTGACTTCGTTTGCCCTCGGGTCATTCCTTGATTTTTGTCGAAAGAACTTCTAGAATCATAAGATCTATTTCAGTAACAGATACAAATGCTTACCAAGTTTCATCAAAATAGGTTCATCTGTTTTGGCGTAAATGTGCCTGATATAGTTGATTGCATAAAGCGGCCTCTGACGGAAGTTTTCTGAAATTTAAATATCCTCACACATACCAAATTATATACGGAACATTCGGAGACGAGTATTTTGTTGATTATTATTTATTTTTTAAATGGTTTCATTTAATTTTTATGTTCGTTTTTATTGTAAACTATTTTGATATTTTTATCGTGCTCATTTAAAAATTTTAGAAAATATTAAATAAGATTATTAATAAGAATATTAATTTATTTTTTATTGATTGATTTATTTATAATAATTTTTATTTTACAATATTATTATTTTTTCATATTATTCATAAAATAAATTTTTTTTCAGTTGAATTGATATGCAATTTCATGTTCAATTTTTATTTATATTTATAAATATTGATATTTATTATGAAATTGATTTTTTTTTTTAAATTATTTTAAATTTTGATGCTCATAATTGCAAGAATCATAATTTTTTGCTTACATCTTAATTTATTGTTTTAATTATAGATTTTATTTAAATTTATTTTCTGGTGTTTTATTTTTACTTTTTTTGTTTTATATGCATATATAAATTAAACTCTTATTGGTACTCACTTCAATTTATCTGCGCAACACTGTTATATTGCAGCCTTTAAGCAAAGATCATATAATACAAAGATGCGCCACCGCCATACAACCGAATGGCACAGTAAAAATTTAATGTGGATTTATCATAAATCCACTTTAAAGCTTTCTGAGAACCAGCGAGCGAACGATGTAAAGCTTTTGAGAGTGAGAGACGAGTAAGCAACGATGTGAGCATAATATTGGAGAGCAATAGAGAGCATATGTTGAGTTTTAATGCACGAAACATCTCATAAAACGATTTAGCCACAACAAAAAAGTAGCTGAATTTCCTTGCGTTTTAACAAAAAAATGTAGACATGTTTTGTTCAAATCTACCCTACGCACATTGTAGGCATATGTTTTTCAAAATTAAATTCACTTTAATTATTATAAAATGATCTTATTGAAATGTAGTCGCAAATAATGTTGTAAGAGACATTTCTAAAATGGATTTTTGCTGTTCTATTTTATTTGTTTTGTTTATTTTTTATTTAGTTATTATTTATTTATTAATATATGGGCATTTCCACAGAATGGTCTACCGGGACCGAACATAAAAATGTCACTAAAACAATAATTTTTTTTTAATATATAAAAAAATGCTTGAATTTTTAGATGACTTTACAACTTATTTCAGTTGTTATTCTGAGGAAATTAACCTGATAACTGAAAATATGTTTTTCTTGCCTTTAGCTGCCTTTAAGGGCTTTTTCTTTTTACAATTTTTCGTTGATATATTAATGTTATGTTTGCACTCTTGTTATAAAATTCTTCTATAAACTACAAATATAATTAATAAAATATTTAAAAAATACCAAATAAAGCTCGATTAACGCTTTACTTTTATATTGCTTTGCTGTTAGAATGTCGTGTTCTTGTACCTAAATCATCACTTGTTATCAGAACTTCACGATCGTTTTAAGCAAGTGTCTGAAAATTGTAAAAACAATTGTAATTTAAAAGTTACTGCATGTAAAAATCACACTAAAAATTTAATTTTGATTTGTAAAGAGCGTTGCGTTCGCACATTAAATTGAATTTAATTTAAGGATGACACTCGCGGCAGAAAAAACAGACCTTTTTAATTTAATTTAATTTAATTTTATTTAATTTAATTTAATTTAATTTAATTTAATTTAATTTAATTTAATTTAATTTAATTTAATTTAATTTAATTTAATTTAATTTAATTTAATTTAATTTAATTTAATTTAATTTAATTTAATTTAATTTAATTTAATTTAATTTAATTTAATTTAATTTAATTTAATTTAATTTAATTTAATTTAATTTAATTTAATTTAATTTAATTTAATTTAATTTAATTTAATTTAATTTAATTTAATTTAATTTAATTTAATTTAATTTAATTTAATTTAATTTAATTTAATTTAATTTAATTTAATTTAATTTAATTTAATTTAATTTAATTTAATTTAATTTAATTTAATTTAATTTAATTTAATTTAATTTAATTAAATTTAATTTAATTTAATTTAATTTAATTTAATTTAATTTAATTTAATTTAATTTAATTTAATTTAATTTAATTTAATTTAATTTAATTTAATTTAATTTAATTTAATTTAATTTAATTTAATTTAATTTAATTTAATTTAATTTAATTTAATTTAATTTAATTTAATTTAATTTAATTTAATTTAATTTAATTTAATTTAATTTAATTTAATTTAATTTAATTTAATTTAATTTAATTTAATTTAATTTAATTTAATTTAATTTAATTTAATTTAATTTAATTTAATTTAATTTAATTTAATTTAATTTAATTTAATTTAATTTAATTTAATTTAATTTAATTTAATTTAATTTAATTTAATTTAATTTAATTTAATTTAATTTAATTTAATATAATTTAATTTAATTTAATTTAATTTAATTTAATTTAATTTAATTTAATTTAATTTAATTTAATTTAATTTAATTTAATTTAATTTAATTTAATTTAATTTAATTTAATATAATTTAATTTAATTTAATTTAATTTAATTTAATTTAATTTAATTTAATTTAATTTAATTGAATTTAATTTAATTTAATTTAATTTAATTTAATTTCATTTAATTTAATTTAATTTAATTTAATTTAATTTAATTTAATTAAATTTTATTTAATTTAATTTAATTTAATTTTATTTAATTTAATTTAATTTAATTTAATTTAATTTAATTTAATTTAATTTAATTTAATATAATTTAATTTAATTTACTTTAATTTAATTTAATTTAATTTAATTTAATTTAATTTAATTTAATTTAATTTAATTTAATTTTATTAAATTTAAATTAAATTTAATTTTATTTAATTTAATTTAATTTAAATTAATTTTATTTAATTTAATTTAATTTAATTTAATGTAATTTAATTTAAATTAATTTAATTTAATTTAATTTAATTTAATTTAATTTAATTTAATTTAATTTAATTTAATTTAATTTAATTTAATTTAATTTAATTTAATTTAATTTAATTTAATTTAATTTAATTTAATTTAATTTAATTTAATTTAATTTGATTTAATTTAATTTAATTTAATTTAATTTAATTTAATTTAATTTAATTTAATTTAATTTAATTTAATTTAATTTAATTTAATTTAATTTAATTTAATTTAATTTAATTTAATTTAATTTAATTTAATTTAATTTAATTTAATTTAATATAATTTAATTTAATTTAATTTAATTTAATTTAATTTAATTTAATTTAATTTAATTTAATTTAATTTAATTTAATTTAATTTAATATAATTTAATTTAATTTAATTTAATTTAATTTAATTTTATTTAATTTAATTTAATTTAATTGAATTTAATTTAATTTAATTTAATTTCATTTAATTTAATTTAATTTAATTTAATTTAATTTAATTTAATTAAATTTTATTTAATTTAATTTAATTTAATTTTATTTAATTTAATTTAATTTAATTTAATTTAATTTAATTTAATTTAATTTAATTTAATTTAATATAATTTAATTTAATTTACTTTAATTTAATTTAATTTAATTTAATTTAATTTAATTTAATTTAATTTAATTTAATTTAATTTAATTTTATTAAATTTAAATTAAATTAAATTTAATTTTATTTAATTTAATTTAATTTAAATTAATTTTATTTAATTTAATTTAATTTAATTTAATTTAATTTAATTTAGTTTAATTTAATTTAATTTAATTTAATTTAATTTAATTTAATTTAATTTAATTTAATTTAATTTAATTTAATTTAATTTAATTTAATTTAATTTAATTTAATTTAATTTAATTTAATTTAATTTAATTTAAGTTTATGTAATTTAATGTAATTTAATTTAATTTCATTTAATTTAATTTAATTTAATTTAAATTAATTTAATTTAAAATTAGAATTCAAAAAATGCATAATCACAAATCGAAGAATTGCTGAAATCGAAAAATTCAAAAACTAGCTTCATTCATTATCCATTGATTTTCGTATAACAACAACAATAACCGGTTTCATGCATTAACAACTCTACAATAACAAAATATATGGAAGCTATCGTGGTGGTTGCGGCAAGGGAAAGGGACACAGGCAAAACAAAAATAAACGATGCTAGCAACAACAAAGGGCATGCGTCGTAGCACTGGTAGCCACAACAACACACAAACTGACGATCATTTGCGTACAATTTCGATAGAAACACATTTTTATGCGATTTGAGTCCTCTATCTATTATATGATCAGTGGCAGTGCTGTCACTTGAAAATTTTAAATAGTGGTAGAATTTGCTCAAAAAGAGTGGTAGATTAAGACAAATAGTGGTAGATTTTTTCCTCTACAAAAAATTTGATTTATTTGCTATAGTCTCATAAAAATTATGATGTAGCTTTATTTTGACGTTTATTAAATATTATTGCAAAAATAACAAATAATTCTCAAATAATTTTCCAAATAAGCATAAACATCCATTATTAATAGTGAAAACCCGATCATAAAAAGAATTTAAATGTGAAATTCAAGGTAATATGAATGGTCTCCCGCCATTTTTTCCAAGAAACATGGGCAAGCTCACGAGCTCAACCCACCAGGAAAAGTGATCATCTCATAGCTTCCTGTCACATACTCTTAGATTCGGATATCTTGACTCTTCGTTTCCAAACGTCATATATTGTTTTTGTATGAAAATCCAGTGATTATTATCCAAAAGGCAAGAATCTACGTAGCTTCTTTTGGCAATTAACGAGAGATGTAAATTTTTCACAATAAATAGAGATTTTTGTCATGTTTTGTGTCTGTATTTCAATTATTTCCCTTTCTTTATTGTTTTGTACACATCGCTTTTCGGCTTCCTGCACATGACCTAAAGTAATAGCACCTTTTTAAATTCTTTAAGCAGTAGGAAAAGATGAATCCCTCAGAAGAAGTGCTTGCCTATCTTCTGACTGGGAAGCTTATTTGTATAAATTTTTAGATGCCCTGGCTTGCGAACCTCAAATACTTTTGAAATATATACACTTTTGTATATTCCCGCAAATCCCGCTGCCAATTATGAGCTTCAAAGAACGAACCAAACCGCAAACAAGTCAAGAGCACACTGATATCTGCTCGTGAGCAACCAGAAAATTAAGCAATTTTCAAGCAATTTTATATTAAATTTAAAAAACTTTTATTTTAAATAGTCTAATAAAATATAAGAAATAATCGTTGAAATATTTTTAAACATATATTACAACAAAAAGAATCCTTTAAAATACTGAAAAATTATTTGTCTCCTGCATATGGGAAAAATTCGGTAATTTGCAAGCGCGAGAGGATGAAATTTTATTTTAGCTCAGGTGGCAAAAAGAAGCGTTTTATAACTTTTCTGACCTCGGATTCTGAATGGGGGGATACAGATATTATTGAAATGGCTGGATTCCCCAGAAATTGGAGCTGTGACTTAGCTAGCGTTTTCGTGGTCAGCCAAATTCTAAAAAAAATTTGGAAAAATTGAAAAGAAATGAAAAAAATATGTAATACTTTTTTATTTTTCATGGATTAAAAGATGTTTTTAACATTTATTTAATCTAAATAAAATTTTTTTATTTAATCACACATTCAAAAAATTACCCTGTCTCGGTAAAATATTCCAAAAATATTTAAATTTTAGAAACAAAAACTTGAAATTGTTATGTTTAAATGGGTATATCAGAAAAATTATGACGGAAACGAAATAGTGGTAGATTTTGGAAAAAGGTAAATAGTGGGTGGTAAAAGTGGTAGAAGTCAAAAACGACGAAAAAAGTGGTAGATCTACCACAATTGTGGTAAAGTGACAACACTGATCAGTGGTATGGGCAAGGGGAGCGCACCAGTGTTGCCAATCTAGCCTTTTTGAGGCTAGATCTAGCCTTTTTTTTTGTTGTCTAGCCTCGAAAATTACCATCTAGCCTCTAGCCTTTTTTTTAGCCTTTTTTTGTTTTTTTCTAGCCTTTTCTAGCCTTTTTTAATATATTGCTTAAAGATGCATTACTACATCCAATTTTTCTGACGTTGCAATTTTGAAAGTGTAAATCTTCTATTGCTCTTTTTATTCTTTTAAAGTGGTTAAACCCAAATATTTTCTGTTATAGAGAAAGAAAACTCCAGTTACTCTACAGAAGAAATAACTATAATTGAAATATAATGGCAAAAAATTGTAAATCACAAGTAGAATAGGAATCTAGCTGGGCAGAAGCTAGAGATTCATTGAATGAAGATCCGTTCCAAGAGCTATCAGATTTGATTTTTAGTTTTATTATTTTAGCATTAAGCAACGCTGAGGTAGAAAGAATTCTTAGTACAACGAAATTTCAAAAAAAAAACTAGAAAAGAAACCGTATTCAACTGTTCTTAAAAGAAAACGAGTAAAGAAAGTCTAGTCCGACTATGAAATACCCTAGACCTCCTATTATATTTAAATAAACTATATATTAAAATACTAAAACAAATAGAAGCAACTTCCTATTTTTGTTTAAAATTCCTGTATTTATAGAACTATACAGGTTTTACTAATGAAGGTTGTATGGGAGGAAAGCGCGTTCGTAGGTGGATTACGCCTTTTTTTGTGAGCACACCTTAGTTTTATATACTATGATCTCATAATAAGTTTTATCTCTGTAGGCCAAATATAAACGTTTCTATTGTGTTTTCCATATTGTGGGTTTCATGTGAGATGAGCATGTTTATGGGCGGATGTCGCTCAGTTTGTGAACACATCTTAGTTTTGATACAACAATCTCAATACCAAGTTTTATATTTTTGGCTCATATAAACCTCTTTATAGCGTTTTTACTATAGTGGGTTGTATGGGAGGTGGGCGTGTTTAAGGGCGAATGACGACTATTTTACATCTAAGTACACATCTAAGTTTTAATATAAAATACATATCTGATAAGTTTAATCCCTGTAGTTCAAATAAAAGGGTCTTTATAATAGTGTTTTCAATGTTGGAGTTGTATGGGAGGTGGGCATGTTCATGGGTAGAGCACGCCAATTTTTTGTGTACGTCTACGTTTTGATACAAAATAAATACATTTAAATTTTATTTCGGTAGCTTAATTACAACCATCTATACAGCGATTTTTATTGTTAGTTGTATGGGAAGTAAGCGTGTCCGTGGGCGGATTCTAAAAATATTCAATAGTGTAGATGCTTGGGTTCATGTGAACATGTGTACCAATCTCATCTCCTTCTTAACCTATATTAACAGATAACACATAGACAGACGGACGGACGGACATGGTTAGCTCGACTCAAGAGGTGACACTGATCAGGAATATATACTTTTCTATACCGGACTCGCTTATTTCTATGCGTTACAAACGTTTGCACAAAGTCAATATACCCTGACCTTACATGTTTAGGGTATAATAGCGTTAACAAATCTAGCCTTTTTTTAGCTTTTTTTTTAAAGCCATCTAGCCTTTTCTAGCCATTTTTTAAAGGCCATCTAGCTTCTTTTCTCAAAACTTTCTGGCAACACTGGAGCGCACAGCATGAAAAGAGTGAAAGAGCATTGCAGAGAGCAAGTTCATTTAAAGGTCGAAAACTTTTCTCTCAAGCAAGAATTTAAAGCTTTTTCGTTTGGCACTCACAAAAGCTTACGTTTTGATCTGAAAAATATTTATTACTTTTTAATGTTCTACGTGGCGCATCTTTATATTATATGATCTTTGCTTTAAGGCATTTGTTTTCAAAAATCCTTTTAAATGTTGCAGCTAAAATTGCTGGTTTTCGGTTAACTAGTGCTCTTTCTGTTAACTTAACATAGCGACTAATGTTTAATGTTAAATATGTTGCTTGTATGTAGCAGAATTTACTCTTTCCTTCAAGCCAGTTATGTCAGAAATATGCGAAATTTTTCTCTGCTTACATGAACAGTCTCTTACATTTTGACATATTTTGTAAATAGCAACCAAGCTCAAGTAAAACAAGCAACAAATGTTACTGTAAGAGCGAGTGCATAAAAAGAGCACCGTTTTGAAAGAGCTGCTAAGTTTTTATAGCTCTTTAAATATGTTGATTTGTTTCTCTTTGAACAGATGATTGGTTACAAAAACAAAAAAAAATTAGTAAAAGTATAACGAATTTGCTGTGAGCGCTAGTCAGTGAAACAAACGAGTTCTACTGCCATGCCAACAACAACTTAATGTTGAGAAAGAGCAGTTTTTCTGCTGTCATCTGTCGATGAAGTCGTAGTCGTCGCAGTTCGTTCGTTATTAAACACAAATGCAGGAATTTTGTTTTGAAATAAAATTTAAAGCCTTAGATTAAAGTAATTTAAAAAAATTTCTCGGTCATCGACTTGAATTGGCAAGCATTTGAAATATCCATTTAAAAAAAATATATGCAAAATAAAAGAGTCTGTTTAAAACGTCGTGAGTTCGTTAACAGTTCAGTGCATAACTTTGGCCTAGACCAGTGAACCGTAGATTTTCGTTGAGTGTTTTGTATACATGAAATAGTTTTTTGCAAAGTGTTAATTTTGATATATGGCTAAAAATTAAAAACAATTTATAGAATTGTGTCTTATATCTGTCAAGCAGTCTTTTAATAAAAGTGCTAATTAAAAAGAAAAAAAAAAAAAATCTGCACTCTGGCAAAAAATGAAAATGTGCGAAAATATGCGAAAACCAACTCCCTGAAACGCACGCATATTCCAGCTGCTGCTGCTACGCTTGTTCTTCTTCTGCTATAATTTTTTCACAGAGAATCTTTTTGTTGTTATTTTCTCCTAGCCGAATAATAAACGAAGCAAAACGAGTGCACGTTTTTGCTACCAACTCATGCTTCTCTCTTCGAAGATCCAGCAGCCACCCACAAATAAAGGAAATAATTTATATGAAAAAAATAAATAAAAAACAAAACAAAACAAAAAATAATAAAACAGAGCAGGCCGTAAAAGAAAAAAGAAATTTGTTGGAAAACGACAATAATAACAAAAACAACAATAAGTATAACTTTAAAATTCCCATGCCAGCTTTTAAGCCCCGCTCCGCTTGGACCAACACATGAACTGCATGTTCAACGCTCTCAGGCTCTGCAACATCTTCGTCGTAGTTGTAGTCGTCGTCGTCATTGTCGTCATTGTTGTTGTTGTTACTGTAATCATTTGCGTGAAGCATCGTTGATATCCTGCAAATTCGTAACTAGCTCAACGTTCATATATCCAAGAGATAACGAAAACGCGTTCTCGTCGCAGGGTAGCTCTATAGAGGTTTAAGGATACTCAGCACGCGTCCCGCGTCGTCTTAGTTACCGTGCGGATTTGTTGTTATTTTGTTTTGGTTGTTTTTTTTTTTTAAATTTTTTCATTTGTTGTTGTGTGTAGGTGTTTATTTTACTGCTTTTATTGGCTGTGTAGAGCCCGGCATGCAGCGGAAGTTTATTTTTGGATTATGCATCGGCTTGCAGGCGGCTTGTTTTGAATGGTGAGTCTATTTTAAATATTTTTTTTTTCTAAAAATAATGTTTGTAAGTTTTCAAGTCTAAATGCATATTTTTTTACAAAATTTATACTTGAAGTTCTACGCCAAAATTCCAGTACCCATGAATCTAAAATCTCCAGAGTACTTTTCAAAAATATAAAATATTTGATATGCAATTCTCAGATCATTAAACTGCCCCGGATTAAGAAACAATCGCGTCTACTTTTAGATTTGACTCCAATGATGAAAATATCTCACAAACAATATCCTTTTTTGCAGGACCTTGACAAAACTTATGTTTAAAAAAGACTTCAATAACTGTTGCAGAAAATAAAAAACAATGCTGTCTGATCAACATCAATAATTATGATCAAAACGAAAACAATGATTTTTTATCAAAACCAATAACTTTTGATCCAAATCAATGATTTCTGATCAGTATCAAAATCAAAGCCTTTTGATTAAAATTAAAGCCAATTTTCTTTGTTCAAAACTAAAATTAATGATTTTTTATCGAAACAAAATTCAATTATTTTTGATAAAAATAAAAATTCAATGATTTTGATCAATGATTAATCAATGATTTTTGATCAAAATCAACATCAATGATTTTTGATCAAAATCAACATCAATGATTTTTGTTCAAAATCAAAATCAATATCAATGATTTTTGATCAAAATCAAAATCAATGATTTTTGATCAAAATCAAAATCAATGATTTTTGATCAAAATCAAAATCAATGATTTTTGATCAAAATCAAAATAAATGATTTTTGATCAAAATCAAAATCAATGATTTATCAAAATCAAAATCAATGATTTTTGGTCAAAATCAAAATCAAAGATTTTTGGACAAAATCAAAATCAAAGATTTTTGGACAAAATCAATGCTTTTTTTTGTCAATATTCTTGGTCAAAATCAATGATTTTTAATCAATATTCTTGGTCAAAAATATGATTTTTGATAAAAATCAATGATTTTCGATAAAAATCTAAATAATTAATTTTTGATCAAAATCAAAATCAATGATGTTTGGTCAAAATCAATGATGTTTGGTCAAAATCAATGATTTTTGATCAATATTCTTGGTCCATGATTTTTGATCAAAATAAAAACCAATGATTCTCGATAAAAAAATCAATGATTTAAGAACAAAATCAATGATTTTCGATAATAATCTAAATCTTAATCTCATCAAGATCAAAAGCAATCGTTGTGATAAAAAATCATGGATTTTGATTTTTGAAAAATCATAAATTTTGATTTTTATCATAGTCGAAATCAATGATTTTTGGTCAAAATCAAAAGCAAATATTTTTATCAAAATAAAAACATACTTTTTGATCATAATCAATGATTCTTGATCAAAATTAATAATATGCTTTTTTAATTATATCAAAATTAATTATTTTGATCAAAATCAAGATCAATGATTTTTGATCATATCCACTGCTTTTGATCAAAATCAACGATTATTGATAAAAATAAAAATCAAAGACATGTGATCAAAATCAAAATCCATATTTTTGATAAAAATGGTTTTTGGCCTAAATCAAAGTCAATGACTTTTGATCAAAATCAAAATCAATACTTTGTTAACAAAATCAGAGTCAATGCACTTTGATCAAAATCAAGCTCAATGATATTCGATAAAATATAAATCATTGATTTTTGATAAAAATCGAAATCAATCCTTTTTATTAAAAATCAATATCTTTGATTTTTGATCAAAAACAAAATCAATGATTCCGTGATCAAAATAAAAGCCAATGATTTTTGATCAAAATCAAAATCAATGCTTCTTGATAAAAAACCAAATCTTTTTGGTCAAAATCAAAGTCAATGATTTTTGATCAAAATCAAAATCAATGCTTTTGTAAAAAAAAGCTTTTCTGTCAAAATCAAAGCCAATGATTTTTGATGAAAATCAACATAAAAATAAAACTCAATGATTTTTGATAAAAATCTAAATAATTGATCAAAATAAAAATCAAAGATTTATGATCAAAATAAAAATCCAATGTTTTTTGATAAAAAAAACCGTTTTGGTCAAAATCAAACTCAATGATTTTTGATTAAAAGTCAAAGTTATTGATTTTTGATCAAAATCAAAATGAGTACTTTTTGATCAAAATCAACGATTTTTGATCAAAATTAAAAAAAAACATTAGAATTTTGAACAATATCAATGCTTTTTGATGAAAACCAAAATCAATGATTTTTGATCAAAATCAAAATCAATGAATCTTTAGTCAAAATCAAAATAAATTATTTTTGATTAAAATTAAAATCAATGTTTGTTGACAAAAATCAAAATCAATGATTTTTGATCCAAATCAAAATCAATGTTTTTTGATCAAAATAAACGATTTTTGATCAAAATTAAAATAAATATTAGAATATTGATCAAAATTAATGCTTTTTCATGCTTTTCAATGCTTGATCAAAATTAATATGAATGATTTTGATCAAAATCAATGCTACTTGATGAAAATCAAAATGTCTGCTTTTTGATCAAAATAAAAGTCAAAGATTTTTGATCAAAATAAAAATCAATGATTCTTTGATCACAATTATAATCATTATTAATGATTTTATCATTATTATTGATCAAAATCAAATTCTATGCTTTTTGATAAAAAAACAAATCTTTTTGGTTAAAATCAAAGTCAATGAGTTTTGATCAAGGTCAATTATTCTTGATCCAAATAAAAATCAATGGTTTGTTATCACAATCAGTCATTCTTAATCGTAATAAAAATCAATGATTTTTGGTCAAAATCATTAAAATTATCAAAATCATTGATTTTTTGTCAATATATAATCAATGCTTTTTGATCAAAAGCAAAATCAATACTTTTCGGTCAAAATCAAAGTCATTGTTATTTTATTAAAAGAAAAATCAATGTTTTTTGATCAAAAACGAAAACGATTATTCTTAATCCAAATAAAAATCAATGATTTTTTATCAAAATCATTCTTTTTCCTTTAAAATGGTAAAAATCGTCGATTTTATTTGGTACAACACTCAACTTAGGTTTAATCTCAACTAGAGTAAAACTTTAAATATAATAAAGAAGTCGATTTTCATGAATCTGTTATTTTGTTAAGTTGCACTTTGAAGCCCACTATCTTTAATTTTTAAAACTTGAGTGGTTTTTATTAATATAGAATCATGCTTTTTACTCAAAAACATTGGGCTGTTGGGGCAAAATGTGCTAAATGGTGGCACAAAAATTGTTCAAGCTATGTTTTATACTTATATTTTTATCTATCCTTTTATAAAAGCCCTTAACAGCCATTTACATAATTTTCAGCAAGAACTAGAGAATGAAGTACAATCTCTACACGTTGATCGTTATCATATGCATACTATCATATGCATCTTTAGTGCGGTGGTCAGAAACCCTTGAAGGATAAACCATGTAGCGGTTAGAAAGAGTTCAAAAATCTGCAGGAATATGTATGAAAGACTGTATCAGGTCCAACCCAACAACTACCCTCAAGATCATCTTAGAGTTTACACAAACTCACTAATGAATCCTGATGGAGGCTAAGCTCATCCTGCACAGATCTTTCCATCTGGGTAACATTGCCCTCAACCATCCCTTAAAGGCGATACATTTCCTTAATTATAACCCTGAAGCGGAAAGGGGAATTCTGCATAGATGACCCTAAAATGATATACTTCCAAAAAGCTGCTTTAACAAATACTTATCAAATCTTATCGAATGGGTTTAAAATGGAGGAAGACACTGGAGCTGGAATCTGTGGAGAACGCTCCAGTGAGAGGCACTGCTACAGCGTAGATCAGTTTACCACCATCTTTCAAGCGGAAATCTTTGTCATTAATAGATGTAACAGACAGAATAGACTGAATAATGCTAGGGGCAAAGCGATTTTCGTCTTCTCTGATAGTCAAGCTGCCCTTTAAGCTTTAAGTGTTAGCGACTGTTAGCGTTCTCAACGACGCTATTTGGCTGCACCAAATAACAATGCTAATCTACTGTGGATTCCTGCCAACTGCGGCTTCGACGGGAATGAGAAAGCAGACTCTCTAGCCATACAGGGAGCAGAATCATCATTCACAGCACGGGAAACGTTCTGTGGTGTTGGTAAGAATCTCTTCAAGTAACAAGTCAAAAAACCTCATTCTGCAAATATCTAAAACATAGATTCTTGGAAGGGCACTATAGGACAGATTTGCACTAAGTTAATATGGTTTGACATTCTGGCATTTTTTTTTTTTTTTGTGGAACGATTTGATATTCTGGCATATTTTTTACATTTTTGTGTGCTGAAATCGTGGCGGTACTGCAATAATGGACCAAATAGAGGTGAAGCAAGCTCTTAGCACTCCGTTTATTTACAAAAACCAGTTAACCATTTGTTGTCATACGACCGAGAATTTATCAGATCTGATGCTGATAAGAACCTATACTATACTTTGATCTTATCTATAATTCCTTAAAGCGATGATCAACTCTACACTCAGGAATGAAATACATTTCAAAACAAGACTTTCATCTTTTTAACGAGTATTTAAAACGCATAGCCGCCTTATAGCGTACTGCGACAAAGAGTTATTAATTGGAAGGCAATTCTAATTTCCAAAAAACTATGTTTTTTTCCAGGAACTCTGAAAAATCAACATTTTATACATAACTTAATCACACAATGCCATGATAAAACTTGTGAAATTGCAATTCCCGAAGTGTATGAGTGAACTCAAAATGGAGAATATAATGGATTACAAATCAGGGAATTCTAAAAATCAAATGATGTTACTTAAAATCTTATAATAAGCTTATAATAAGCTTATAGCTGGCTCACAGTTAAGGTACACTGAGGGGTCTAAACATGAAAATGAAGAAACAGGAGTTAAGGTTTATGGTCGCAATTTACAAAAATACCTATTATTGGGGTTAACGACTATCATAGTCCCAGCGGAAATGCATGTCCTTGAGCAGTGTGTCCGGGTATATCTCCAGCTGTATAAGTAGAACAGCTATGGAATCGCATGTCTCTAAACTCTCAGATATAAAAGATCCTCCAGCTTATGAACATGAATCTAGACTAGTATCATATTGTGCCAAACCACTTAAAGCATTAAAACAAAACAATAAGAGGTAATTGTGGTGTGGTACTAGTCTATAAAGGATTTGAAGATAATAAAAGAGCAGATTGTCTCGCCAAGAGCTGATATACAATCCTAGACCGCCCAAAAAGGAAACGATGTTGTGAAAGACAAATATCAAAGAACTTATGAACAGAATGGGAGAGTTTAGAAACGTGTCATAAAACCAGTCCTAAACAACTTCTTTTACTAGCTGAATTCATATATTATTAATAGCTCTGTTGAATTTCTTGTGCCGCAGCTAATCATGCTTATGCTAATTTGAAATTGAGCCCATGAAATTAAATCAAAACTTTTAAATTTAACCTAATTGGTTTCGAAACATTGGTTTTTTACAAAAAAATTGTTTATTCTTTACAAAAGAAACAATTCATTTTGCATTCTTTGGCACGCTTGGCCTCAAACAAAAGTTGTAAATATTTTGCTAGCATGATATTTTCTATACAACTTGGTGGCAAAATGCAAGCCAAGCGAGGTACTGTCACGTTTGCCGTTGTGCTAAGACGGGGCTTGAGGAGCAGCAATTGTGGAGCCTAAAATAGACAAAGAGTGGCAGAAAACAAAATAGCAACAACAACAAATAGAAGAGCTCAATGAATGTAGCTTCAGAAACAAACGAACAACAAAAAGCAAAAAAAAAAAAAAAATGAAAAACGTCGAAACTAATTTCCATAAAAAATGAAACTCGGCTGCTGGTGTCTGTCTGACTGTTGTGTGTGTTGTGAATTGAAACGTTGTTGTTTTTGCTGTTGCTGCAATTGTTGGCGGCCCCAGCTCAGTTGGCAACACTGAGTTGTTCGTCTGTCTGTTTTGCTGTCTGTCGGCCTGCCACATGGAATTACAATAAATTCCGTCTGCATGAAACGAGGGCGTGTGTAACACACAACAACAACACCAACATCTACATTGACGCAATAGCGGCTCGGAGCTTGAAACTTGGATTCCCTTTTGGAAAATCAATGGAAATTTTTATTTTTACTGCAAATTAGGAGCGATGACAACTACAGCAACAACCACAACAAAAAATAGCATAACAAAAAAAACGGCGACAATGAATGACGGGATGCTGCTGCGCGACTGAGTCTTAAGCATGGCATAGCATTGCTGGCGACTGACATATTTATGTCAGGAATTCAGCAGGAAATTGTTGAACATGTAAGTGGGTCACATGTTGAAAACAGCTGGGGGATAAACAATTTAATTTTGGCTAACCTATGGGGAGCGTAATATTTTACAATTTTTCAATCGGCATCAAAGGCAATGGTCAGTTCATAAATGCGAATACGGATTTTAGAATGGTGGAAACTAGCAGTGAGTGATTTTTGAGCAGTTACATTGGGGGAATAGTGCAGAGGGTGTCTTGAATGGAATATAGTAGATTCTATTTAAAAACATTCATATAAAAGGAATAGGAAGGTAAGGTAAGGTAATGAAAGTTAAGGTAAGGTAAGGTAAGGTAAGGTAAGGTAAGGTAAGGTAAGGTAAGGTAAGGTAAGGTAAGGTAAGGTAAGGTAAGGTAAGGTAAGGTAAGGTAAGGTAAGGTAAGGTAAGGTAAGGTAAGGTAAGGTAAGGTAAGGTAAGGTAAGGTAAGGTAAGGTAAGGTAAGGTAAGGTAAGGTAAGGTAAGGTAAGGTAAGGTAAGGTAAGGTAAGGTAAGGTAAGGTAAGGCAAGGCAAGGTAAGGTAAGGTAAGGTAAGGTAAGGTAAGGTAAGGTAAGGTAGTGTAAGGTAAGGTAAGGTAAGGTAAGGTAAGGTAAGGTAAGGTATGGTAAGGTAAGGTATGGTAAGGTAAGATAAGATAAGGTAAGGTAAGGTAAGGTAAGGTAAGGTAAGGTAAGGTAAGGTAAGGTAAGGTAAGGTAAGGTAAGGTAAGAAAAGAGAAGGTAAGGTAAGGTAAGAAAAGGTAAGTTAAGGAAAGGTCAGACAATGTAAGGTACGTGAATGTAAGATAAGGTAAGGTATGGTAAGGCAAGACAAAATAAGGAAAGGCAAGGAAAGGTCAGGCAAGGTAAGGTAAGGTAAGATAAGGTAAGGTTTGGAAGGTAAGATGAAATAAGGCAAGGTAAGGAATGGTCAGACAAGGTAAGGTACGGTAAGGTAAGGTAAGGTAAGGTAAGGAAAGGTCAGACAAGGTAAGGTACGGTAAGGTAAGGTAAGGTAAAGTAAGGTAATGTGAGGTAAGTTTTCCGGACAAAGCAAGTAAAGGTAAGGTTTGCTAATGTAAGTATTAGTCGTATATTTAAAGTAGATGCCTACCTGTTCGGTTTAATTCTACTTTCCCCATGGCAAGAAGTCATGGACTTTCGAAATCAACTCGCAACAGACGCATTTTCAGGAATCACATCCATCGAAACTGCCGGTGTGCAGGATCATAAGGCCGACATGTCTATTGGACTTGCATTCTCAAGTCCAATGGTTTTTGGAATATAATTAAATTTATCGAATAGTTTCCAGGCACTCAGCACCCAAGATTTCTACTGAGCAACTTTTTTTTTCAATCATATCATGCAGAATTCAATCGCCATTATCACCACATAAAAATTAATTATTCTCCGGACATGACAAGTGCCCTAAGGATTCGCGTTTTCAAGTATTAACAGCTTACTATGACAAGGCGCCGTTTGCCAATTCTGCTATGAACACCTTACTCTTTTACCGATTCCCCAGTAGCAATATGTGAACATTTAATTTGAGGTTAAATTCAATTCACCCCCATTAGTGAGGAGCGAGATCGATCTAAAATCTCTTACATATAGGATATGCCAGCCTGGTTGTACTGACACGGAACGCCACGCCGACTCGTTGTCTAGCTTGCAACATTAAGCTTACCATAGCCAGCATAAAACTTCCCGAAAGACCAGCCCACGATAGTCCCCCGGCAAAAAGGTTTCCACCTTGGAATGAGCTTCCAACAAAAACCAGACATGAATTGATAGTTAAAGCACACATGACTTGATAAACAAGCTAATCTTAGTATTCGGTAAACTATACCGATAGACTTTCGTTGGGTATTTGCTATGACTTGGAAATGAATAAACAAATCGCAGACATAAAGTGCTATAGTACAGTCAATCTTGTTGAATGTCTCGGACACTACCAGTAAAGACTGTAACACTTGTTTTATTATAAAACTGATCGCCTTATCTAAATTAAATTAGAAAACTTGATCAGCCAGCATATAACATTACCACAATGAAGCATGCTCAAACACAAGGTCTATTATGCTTATTGATCATATCATCACTTATTCTCATAAACCCATAGAGAATATCAGATTTTATTTCATGTCAGTTATTTTCAGTTGATTTACCAGGTTTATTGACCATCCCCGTGCTAACAGTATGTTTTATATCATTTGCTACGAATACGCAGGTACAATAATCAGATTTTTAACTACTTCCGTATCCCAAACTTCCGTATTACGTATACGTTTGAATTCCGAGAGGCTTGGATATTTAATTCCTCAATGAGCTCAATGAGGATAAGGAGGAACAACAGTTTGGGCTTAGAAACTTCCAGACAGAAAAATATGTTTTTAAAACCCTTCCAATTGACGTTGATGATTTGTACTTTGGTGAGGGAAAAGTTTATGTTGGCCGCACGCCCCTTTGCTGCTAGGTTTATTATTTTATCTTGTTCCATTGGTTAACGTGCTGTATTGCTGTTTACTTAGTACACCGATATCAACCCAATTGCTGATCGTTTCACTTTCGGAGCGTTAACCAATCAGATTCAGCCCTGATTTTCTCGATCCTAGGAAGTCTTTTGGTTATCAACGGTCTCATGACCGATCATCAGCCCATAAAAAAGCATCCATGCAGCAACATGCCAGTTATTGCTTTAATCAACTCTATTCGCTATTCCATGCACCATCAAGTCTCTCCACTACATTGGTTTGATGTGGTGGATGTTGGCAAGTGAAGTGCACTTTCTTCGCGGCACCATCTCTCGCAACGTTGAGTGGTCCGTTGGTTTTGACTTGTGTATTTATTGCGTTCCTGAGGATGCTAAGAACGAGGAAGTTGTGGTCAAAGAACTCTTTGGGAAAACCAATAGGATTGGGGCCAATACTTGGCGCGAGTTTATTAGATATTATTCGTTTTATTGCTAACAAAAAAGGAGAATACTAAAAGTTTTTCGGTCTCATAAAAGGGACAGGCAGAATTAACATAAAGCTTTCATATAGTGTATAACAGTGTTATCGATATTTTAATGAAAATTGCCAAAAATAAGTTAGAAATTGATTCTACATACTTATTTTCCTAGTTAATACCTTTTAAACATTTGGAAGACGATTAGAAGAGTAGTTGATTTGGCGATGCCTAAGCAATTCGGCGAGGTGTTTCTTCCTTCGCTCATTCCGGTGACCGTTGGAACGCTTTTCCGAATGGATCGCTTTTCGATCGCCCAAGTGATGGAAATTCTCAAAATCTTTCTTCGCTCATTCTGGCGATCGTTTGAAGTTGGATCGCTTTTCGATTGCCTAAGTGACAAATGCGCAATTCTCAAAAAATTGTTTAATATTTCCTTAGCTCATTCCGGTGATCGTTGGAAGATGGATCGTTTTTCGATCGCCCAAAGGATGAATGCGCGATTGAAAAAATTTTCAAAATCTTCCTTTCTCTCACTTCGGCGATCATTGGAAGATGGATTTTTAAAATGTTTTCAAAATTGTAATATGAAGAGGTTCTGAAAAATTTTTCAAATTGATAAAAAAAGTTGGACTTTTAAAAAAATTCATTGAATTGGGATAGGACAGCGTCTGTTGAGCAAACCCAAAGATAATGTCAACTCAACAGGGTTTCCAGAAGTTACTGCATTATATCTAGAAGGCTCTGGCTAGAACTAAGAATCTTTCCTACTTATATATCAAATCTCTTTCCTACTTAGTTACTTAAGAGACATTTCTCCTACTTATATCCGAAGCAAGACTCTTGATAAAACGGGAAATCTGGATACTAGTGGGAGTTCTAAAAAAAATCCTGATTACCAATAGAGTTGACATTACAGTACCAGACTTTCAGACAGAACCACTCACTTTCAGTGTGAATGTCCAACGTTACAAAATCCTCGACTTAAATATACAGGCAACAGATTTTTCAAAGATTTGGAGGATCTAGCAAATATAGCATTGTTAGACATATGGAAGTTCACTTACATCACAGAATGATTCGGAGAACGAGCATTAATGAAAAGGAACCAGGTTTATTTGGTACCACACACAACCAATGGACTTAAAGCAAATAAATAAGGGATTCGAATTGTACCAAAAAGTACTCCCACGGAAACACCTCAACCGTGTACGACTCTTCTAACCTAGCCTAAATCAACGAGAGGGTGTTTTGCAATAGTTCTACGATTCTCTTTGACATGACTTGACTGGTTGACATGATGTGCTAGTCCTTTCATACGGTAGGAAGATCTACTTGCTGAATTGGTACTTTTAAATCTGTTTTTGTTTTACTTTCCAAACAAGAAGTATGCGGTGCTTTGTGCTTACATGCCAGAAACGCTCGAACGTTGGTTAGACGTTATATTCTCAAGACGTTTTATTTGCAACTCCGATAGTCAAGAAGTAATCGTGCTAAACTGCCAAACTAGAGGTCCTGGGTTCGAACCCTGGCCAGACCAAGGTGCTACGTTTTAACCTTTCTTCAACTATTTACTTACGTCTAATCAACTAAAACTTACCTCAGATTCAAATTCGAATGCTGATATAGCCTTCCGCAACACACAGAATGTTTTACACTTGTTTTACTTGATTTCCTTTCTCTCCTACTTAGATATCTTCCCATTTCCAAATGAAGGTAGACTTAACTGAATAAATTTGACCTTAAATCAGTGGTTCAAAGATAAAATATAAAACTTTACAGGGTTGTAAAGTTAGCTTACCATAATAGGAAGTAGAAGATCTAAAAAAGATCTAACGCCTAAAGTTATATTCAAGAACAGACATAATCAGGTCAAAGTCATGAGAACGAACAAAATTTGAACAAAAATTGTTGAAGATTTCTGATTCCTCTGTATTTGAAAGAAGATTTAGACTCTGGAGAAAGTTGATATCGATTAGTTTTCTGAAATGATGTACCTTAAGCATGACATACGTTTATATAAAGTATAAACATTCGAAGCCGACTTTGTACTGTCAACTTTTCAAATGAAACAAGTTGTTGCTGTCCCATCCTGTCACACCTTTGTGCTACCCATCAAAATTGCAAAACGCAATAGCATCATTCAAAACATTCCATTTTCACTCCCAAAACATGTTCCTCTAACATACACCGCCCTCTGTCAACATCAAGACTAAGCAACGTCATTACCTTTCGTACACCGCTGGGGCCTGCAGAGTAATATCAACACTCATTTAAATGTTTTTATTGCAACATCTTGCCACAACCCGTCCACACTTCATCCACAGCAATTCTGACTATTTTGCATTTGCTCTGAGGATTGGTAAAATTTTAGTTCATGTTTTTTTTTTGCTACTTTTTTATATAAGTTTTCTTGCACTGCATATAAACTGCTTGGTTGCTTGTGACAGCTAGTCAGAGAGGAGACACCCACATGACTTGTTGTTGTTTTTGTTGTTGTTGTGGAAATATATTGCAATTGCTGCGTATGACATGCTATAAACTTGAACAAGCTTGACAGCTCATGTTCTTGACACTATTGCCAAGGCTTGTTGTTGAGGGGATATATTTTTAGACACCTTTTTTGTGTTCGACAAATATTTTAAGCTGCTGCATGCAATAAATTGCAGTGATTTTTTTTATTTGCATTTTTTTCTCCCCACCCACATAGACCACTCGCACACTTTTTCTGCTACCTTTACTACGTCATGCTACCTTTTTATCATGCCGCAAAATCTCTGATTTGCTTTTTATTTTTGCGCTGCCCTACCCCCAACGTCATTCTCTAATTTTCATTCATCATAGCCACTACCGTTATTTCGCCATTTAATCAATTATGCAAAACATTCGCAATAAAAACGAACATTGCAGTAACTCGTAACATTTTCATGACGTTGCAAACCGTTATGCCACCGCACGTAATCCGAATACTGACTCGGTATTAATTATTAATTAAACACGCGCGCGCCTCTCTGCTGCCGCATCATCTTCAACACGCTCTCTTTTTCTTGCACTCTCTCTCACTCTTACTCACTCGCTGCCTCTTTTTATCTATATGAAATTCACCCGCACTCTTGTCTTGTTGCTCTGACAAGAACGCATCCTGTTATGACGCGCAATGCTTTTAGGCGCAACGGAAGCTACCATTATAGTTGGCAACACTTGTCGTTGTTTGCCGCATTTCGCGGTTATATTTTTGCCGCGTTGCAGGTTCATTAAAAATGCTTGTTTTTCTTCGTTTACCTTCTTTTGCAAACAGCAGCTCTAGCGCCACTTAGTAGTGGTAGGTAGTAGTAGTAGTAGTTGTTGTTGTTGTTGTTATTGAGTTTACAGCGGGTGTCTGACTGTAGACTAAAGTGGGCAAGAAGTGTGGCAAGTACCGGTTACATGACCATGTTGGGTGCGCCATTCTATTGACGCAACTCATCATTAACATCATCATCAACATCATGATCATGGTATAGTAGTAGGCCGGTCGGTCGGTCGGTTTTTTGGTTGGTTGTTCGGCCGGTTGGTGCTTTGTGTGAATTACGTGTTTGTCTCGTCTTGTTTTCCTGCGATTTTCTTTTGTGCTCTTTAAGAGCGTAGAAAGGAAACACAATAAGGAAGCGCAGCGTAAAAGTTGTTGGACAAAGTTAAAGGTACATTTATAGAAATATGTAGTTATGTTGCTTGTTTTCACATTCTTTGAACAAAATAACCGTCATATTTGGTAGGAAAAATTTATCGAATTGTTTTAAAAAACAAGGATTAAAGGTGATAAAAACCAAGGATTTCAGAAGGTAATGACTATTGCTAAATCTGGGAAATCCACAACACATCCTTATGTGTAACATGTTGAAAAATACAAAATGTCCTAGAGACGTTTTTACAACCTATTTCTCTCAACTATAACCATTGACCATATGAAACTCGGCATAGTCCTTTCAAGGACTTAAATTTCCTGAAAGTTTCAATAAGATGGAGTAAGGAAGATTTTGATCTGAAAAGTATAACCTTTCTTCAAAAATCCTCTTTGGGATTTGGGCACCAGATCTTTGAACTAAATAGTTTAAAATTTGAATTGTTGATCCTAGTAAAACTAGGAAATATAACGCAAGACTAGCTTGCAAGAAGTTTTGATGTCAGAATACTATGAAGACCGTAAAACCAAGAATGGTATGTTAAATTTTTTGTAATGCTCTCTGTGGAAAGGTATTTGCCTCATGATTGAGATTAAGAATTCCTTGGCTCAAATTTTTATAAGAGGCATATCATGCCGAATCAGACCCGAAAAATAACAAGTCTTATTTTCAACATAAGCAAACTTGGCCATTCTAAATACTAGAATTAAATCACATTTTGAAGCTTTTCATAGAAGTTTGATATTTTGTGAATTTTCGACAAAAAAAAGTGGCAATACCTTGGGTTTTTTAAGGGACATTGCAATTAAAAAGAAAAAGCAAATATGGTTCATATTTTGAACACGGTTTTTTTTCTAAATGTACAGAAATTCATTCATTTATTAATGATTTAATAGTGAATATTAATTGCTTTTAAAATAAAATGAATGAATTTTCATCGTAGCTTCATCTCGTGAATCGTATTCACGGCATTCGCCACTTTTCTTCAGATATTTATTTTTTCAGCGATTGATTGCAGCAATTCTGGGCTCGTTGTCAAAAAATTGTTGCATTCAATGCAAGTGCACTGCAAATTAAATTAAACCATAAGAATCAATTTCAACGTATCAATTTGTAATCGGATTTTTTCAATAGACCAAGATTTGTTCGTTGCAGAAATAATTCGCTCTAACGATGCTGTAATTGCTGTCAAGCATTAAATGTATTCAAACAAACAAATGATTTCGTTATATTTACAATTTTCGGCGTTTAGACGTTCAAATACTTGCACCAAACGATTTGGAATAGAAATCTTGTCGTTTTGCCACTCTTATCACCAATAGTACAGTAGCTTTTGTATTTAGTATCCAAATTGACCGTAAAATTGCATACAAGGTTTTAAAGATGGTTTTTAAGGCAAATACGGGTTATAGAGAACAAATAAAGAATTTAAGGAACAAATAAGGGATTTTAGGGAAATATAAGCGATTATGAAAATTTTCCTATATTTTCATAGCACAACTTTTTTGACACTAAAAAACGACAATACCGTAAAAAACGGGCAGATACGAGCATTGCAAATGCTTGATTGAAGTTGTACTTACATAACAGAAGATATATTTCTTATATTTGATATTCCTGAGAAATTCAATCGGCTTCTATGAAGAAGTTGATCTGAAAAGTAGAGTATATATAGTACTTGAACACTAGAAATGGAATTAATAGTTTTAAGTATCTAGAAAAAAAAAGAAAAATAAATTTAAAATGTTAAACTATCGAAGAAGCACTTGTTCTATTGCTAAATATAAAATGTTGCCGAGGGTCAAGGCAGTTTTCAGTTTTTCAGATATATGTACAAAATATGACCGCATTATTTATTCTATTATTGCCCAAATAATATTTTTCTTATGGTTAAGGTAGTTTTTGGAGTGATTTATAAAATTTTAACAATATATTATTATAAACATAATTGAGGAGTTTACCTTTAAATCCAGATAAATCACAGAAAAAAAAATTTTAGTTAGTAAAGCTAATGCTAAAATACATTGATCCATAAAATCCCCTTTGATAAAAATAATAAAAATCCTAAAAAAAAATGCAATAAAAAAGCTCCTTTTCAATCAAAAGCAGACATGTCCACTGCAAATTTTCAATCAAAACTAGATAAGTTCAACCAAGTCCACAAAAGTTAAAATGAAACATAATTTTACACATTTCTTTATGTCAAAACGTTGGTGTGAGCAATAAAGTTAACATTTTAGCGGATTTGGGAATGCGTTTTGTAAAAAATAAAAAGTTACAAGCAAAAAACCTTTATTTGTTTACAAAAAAGTACTTTCAGGAGAATCAAAATTCTTTCAGCGGATTTCCTCCGATATGAAAAAAAGGTATGCAGTAATCATTTTAATTGGTTCCTCTAACTTTTGAGACCCCGAACGACGGAATCGAAATTTTGATTCATTTCTAACTTTCAAAACCAGACAAGTCCAAATTTGAAATTGAAAATGCGAATTATTTCCACTATGAGACTTTTTTTTTTTCGCATAATATAGATATATTCCTGTGGAGCATAATATGCAAAATTGGTTTGTTTATAAAAAATGTCTGCCAAAATTAAGGCTTTTTTCGATTTCCCAACAATTCGATCTGTGTGACTTATCTGGTTTTGAATGTAAGCTCCTCAAGTATAATTTTCAAAGTCTTTTTTGTAGACAGACAGCCAAAAGAGCATATTTTAAATTGGAGTTTGGATAGTTTTACGCTATTAAATTTTACATTTTTTGTTTATATAAAAATTGTTTATCTCAAGCCGCCTACTAGAGTGTATCGAAAATTTTACCCCCAATTCCGGTACCAAAATTCAATAGTACATGAAAAATCCTGTCGATTGGTATACTTTTTTTTTATTTGAACTAATTTTGGCGTCCCCCGAAATGCATTTTTGTGCATTTTTTTACAACTTTTGTACTGGAGACCCATTAATGGTTGATTTGAAAAGAAAATCAAGCTTATCAATGAATTCCTTTCATATAAAAACACAGAACTGCAAATTTTCATTTCTGTTGACAAATGCTCTGACGAGATAGAACAGTTTTTTCAACGGTAATCTACTTGTTATTTAATATTTGATATGTTTTTATTTATTGTATAAAAGTATTTTTAAACTCAGCGACAGAACTGATCAATATTTTTTGTATTTTCCCAACAACAATAATTTTTTTCGAAAATATATCCATTCCTTAAATTTTAATATTTGATTATGCGAATGATTATGTTCTCTGTCATCCTTACAATCCAGAGAGCAAAAGACCGGCTGAAAATTAATTTTGAAGAAGTAATTAAATTATTTCAAACGGAATCGCTTCATAAAACCTTAAATGTGGAATATTGAGTTTTTTTAGTATGTCTTTTTTAAAAACCAAAACTATATATATCAAAAGATTATCTGGGATTATCAAGAGAAGGTTTTTTGTGGGTGAAATAGTTTTAAAAATACATTCTTAAAAATATGTTGTTTGGCATATTTTGAATGTTTCATACCATATATGGCTTGTTATTGAAGTTATTTTTAAGATCAATTAATCAACTGATACTGAATTTGTTGCTCTAAAACAAACTTTTTCACTACTTTTTCTCTAGTTTATCTAGTAAAACCCATAAAATATTTGAATGGATTTATATTTAACTAGTTTATCAACTATTTAAACAAGTAATCATTTAATATTGGTTTTTTGGTAAGAGTGGTGATACAGCCACGAGCAGTATTCAATTGGTTCCAGTTTTGTTAAAGAATATAAAAATATCGTTGATCCTTATAGTTTGAGGGACTGTATGTTGTCGTAAAAGGATTTATCTAAGTTTATTTAGTCTTCATATTGCTAGCGCTGGGCAAGTACATGGAAAGTGGAGCACTGTTTACTTTGTATTCGGGTTATTATAGCGACGATAGTGGGAGTTGAAGGGAATACCATCTCTCTGCGTAAACATACGATGACCCGTGCTGATTGCCTTTACCCTAACTATATCAGCCTGTGATCTCGATAACAGCCCGCGAGTTTTGCTTAGTTTTAATGAAAGCTATATTTTCCTGACCTAAGTACAGGCTATTAAATTCCTCCATCATTACCATTAATGCGTTTCGACAAGGAATAACCATTAAAGTCGACTTAGGACAAAGTGAGGTTATTACTTGCATTTTTCCCCAACGAAATATGGTTGTACCTAAAAAATTAAATATATCAGGCCCTCAAATCTAAACAGAAAAAGTCAAGGTACCCTGATATTAGGTAGCGATTTTAAACTTAAAAATACTCTCCTGAAATTTTGAAAATGAGTTTAGCTGTTATTCCTTGTCGGCACAGAAATGCTTCTGTCGTCGGGACAGAACGACTCAATAACAAATGCATCGATAAAATATGGACCATTTCTCATTTAAAAAGGCTAACTAAGAATTTCTGTATTACACACCTAAGTGCAGGAGAAAATTCTTTCCGACAAGCACAAAAAAAAAATTAAAACTTTTACAAGTTAAAAGACACAAAAAAAAACTTGCACAAAACACATGAAATCATTAAAAGAAAAAAAATGAAGAAAAACTAAACCAAAGCCAAGCAAAGCAAAGCAGCAAAGTACGAGTAACAAGCAGCAACACTTCAAAAGGCGTCACCGTGTGTGAACTAAGTGCAGAGTGCAACACTGTTTGGCATAGAGTAAAGCACTTAAGAGACATGAAAGAGGCGTAGGGCGTCGAGCTGAGTAAGTAGAGTACAGACAGGACAAACAAGCAGCGGATGTCAAAGTAAAATATTTGCAAGAATTACTTGTGACAGATCAGAAAGATAGAAAGAAGCTGGGTAGAGTCTATTTTTAACCATGTTGTTTTTTTTAAATACGAGTTAAAATAAAAATATATCAGTATAAGTAGAGCAGCGTTGCAAAATTTTATTAAAGACTAATTTTTAATTAAACATTTTAAAAATGTTAAAATTTTGTTATGCAAAAAACTTTTTTTTAAAACAGTAAGAATTGATTGAAATGGTGTTACAAAAAGCTTTATAATTTTTATTATTTGTATGCAAATTTACGGTTATGTTTTTGTCAAAAAGCAGTTGAAATTTTATTAAGAGCATAATTATAAAGCTTTTTCACACAAATTAAGATATTAACATAAAATTTTTATAATATATCTCAGCAAAAGTACCTTAACCTTCACAAAAGTCAAAACAAAACTGACTCTCTGAAACGAGATTTTTACAAAATTTTAAATTTTAAATACAAATTTATGCAACTGATAAAGATATTTGTATTGTCGATTGAAGAATCGACAAGTTTTTATAGAAGAATAAATTATGTAAAAGCTGTATAGTTAAACAAACCTAAACTTTGTAACCACTTCAATAAGTTACAAAGATATTACTACCAAAATATTTTTCGAATTTTTTTTATTGATATCATCTTATGAAATATAAACCAACACCAACAACACTAACTTCATCGTAAATCCCATTCTTCTTTTGCTTCTTCTTCTTTTTCTTCGTTTTGCTTCCAGCACTGATTATAGTGCACCTCAAGAGGCATTAAAACATATACTCAGCTACCGAAGAAGTAGCAAACGAAGAAGTTTTAAATTATTTATTCATTATGAAAAATTTAAAACTGAAATGAAATAAACAAACATAAATATTTCTTCACTAGGGTCATGTTTGCAAGGTAGCCAAAGCAGAGGGGGTAAACATGTAGAAAGAATAACAAGAATGATGATAAAAAACATTGAATTGAACATGATATGAATAGAGGAATGCCAGGTTGCTGAAACAGACGGATAGACAGACGGACACACAGACAGACAGTCTATAAAAAAATATGAATAGACATGCGGAACTGCAAAAACAATTCAACATTTATCGCTATGGCACCCAAAGAACAACAAAGAATTATATTACACTGTAGAAAATGAAAGGGTGGTCAGCAATTTAAAAAAAGTTTTAAATTGATGAAAAATATTAAAACAACAATAAGCTTCAAGAGACTTCGTGAAGCTTCGAAGTGCCGTTTAAAATTTCGAAAAAAAAAATTTATAATTTTTCGATATTCGAATTCGATATCATTCATATAATCTACATGACTTCATTTACAGAAATTGAACTGAGAGGTCCAATTTTGTAAGATTCCTGTGGAGATTGAAGCCATTCATTGTTGGCATAAGCAAGCGACTTCGTTCTTTCGGAAAATAACAAGTGTGGAATTTTGCGTCGTCTTGTAGAATCCACGCATAGATTAATGTCAACCAATTGAGTTCAAAAAAACAAAAAAAAAAAACAAATTGGCCATTTCAGCCCTTGAAAGGACTTTGACCGAGCTTCTTATGATCAATTGTGTTCTGTGTGTTGTTAAATGTTTGCACACAATTAACCGAGAACTGGACCTACATGTTTTATGCCGACTCCGAACGGCTCACGTTCTCAAGAAGCTTTACATGGCATTATTTACTCTCTGAGGTTTGCCATTGTCTGCAGAGAGGTGGTGACCGATCAGAAAAATTTTTTTATTGAAAAAACTTTTCGCCGCGACTGGGGATCGAACTCGGGCTCCGAGCGTGCTAAGCCACACACTTAACCTGCACGCCACGGTCACCACGAAATTGAGTTCACGAAACATTAATTGTCATAAACAAATTCCCAGCAAACAGAAAAATTCAAACTGTTTTGTATTTTAACCTAAATTCGACAATTTTGGAACTAGTTGGTTTTGTGGCTTCAGTTTTTGTATCAATTAGATCTTAAACGGATGAATGACAAATTCTTTTATCAAAACTCGACAAGTTCAAACCGAAAACTGTTGAATATAAGCGATTAAATGACATCAGAATGACATTTGAAAGTTCGAATGTCTATGAAAAAAACTTTCAAAGAAAAGTTGATTTAAAATATATAAAAAACTGTCAAGATCAAGATAGAGAAACGATTTAAAAAAAGAGATATTTGTGATTATAACGATAACAGAGATTATAAAGTTTAATGAGAAATTATTATAAAAAAAAAATGTTTAAATATTATTAAAAAAAAAATAATGGAAGATTATACACTTTTACTTGAAATATGTTTTAAAATGCTTTATAAATAGTGGCTTAAAAATTAATTTTAAAGTTTTCGAAAGGATTGATTCCAATTTTACTATTTTCAGCATAATTCGATACGAAAATAAAAAATGTTTTTTTGTATTGTTGACATTGTTGGCCAACATCATTTTTTGTTCAAAAACCATCGCAAATTGACATTTTATGTCGATTTCTAAGTTTTATCTTAATAACCGTACGGTTTTTGAACCGATTAAGTTATAAAATGATTACCCAACATGCTCAGTTTCAAAAGTGCCTTAACTGAAGTAACTAGATATATCTATATCTATATATGGAACATTCTATTGCGACGGGTGTTACATTTGCATGCTTTATAACATCAATATGTTAGAAAATATAAAATAATTTAAAGTTTTTGCAGTCATCAGAGATTACTTCAATGGTTGTCTTTCCATGAGTGAAAAAACTTTTAAAATCATGGTAAATGTTTGTATGTTTATTAAAGTACCTTTGAAGGGTGTTACGACTGCTTATTAAAAAAATCTGACATCACTCTGAATGTTTGTGAAATTCAGCCAAACTACAATTAATGAAAACAAAAATTAATTACTGTCAATTTTGTAAACTCTGACCATTTTCAATGCATTAAAAACAATTAGAAATACTTTTAAAAAAAAAAATTTTTTTTTTTATTTATTTTTAAGTAGTCGAGCTGCAGTACTAAAATAAAAACTAGTTCACAAATCGTGTCTTTAATGTTAATTCCACAACTACACTATATTTTATATAAAAAAAAATAAAATTGCGTTTTTCAATTTCATTCAATAAGTATAACAGAATTTAATTTTTTGTTTTGTCTTTTTACAAGAACTCACTTATATTAACGTGTTTGGAATAGTGGCGAACAAAACTGAGACTATATCTTTAATAGAAATAATAGAGTTTGATTCAATATCTTAAAATATAAAATTATTGCCTTGGCAACGATTATCGTGGAATGTTCCATATATTTTTGGAAATATCCAAAACTATAACAATTATCACTTTTTTGTTTTATTTGTATACATAATTTTTAATGCACCTGTCCTTGTGTATCAGTTGTTCATGTTGTCCCCAAAATGGAAAGGAGTGGACTTGGGTATTTTTTAATTTTGACGCTCATGTCGATGGTTTCTTGTTTTAGCCAAAAATATCGAAACTAAAAATGTTAAAAAACTAAAACAGATTGATTAAGGGTTTAGTCTTTTTAGAAAAACTAGGTAATTTGCATGCATTTTTTTTTTGGAAAAAGTAAAAATATATGTACTCAAAACTTTTCAGGTTTATTGATCGTACTTTAAAGGAGAATTAATGAAATTTTCAGATTCAACCTTATCATGAACAATTGTTCCCTCGAAATAGGAAAAGAAAGTTTTCATGTGTAAAATAGCAAATAAAGGCAACACAATTTTTTCATTACACTTATGAATATTGACGGTTGATGAAGAAGTTTTCATTAAAAATTTTCAAAGATTTCTTCTACTTTATCTGAAAAACATAGACTCTCTTTTCCAATTTCGAGGGAAAAATTCTTCAAGATTGTGCTGATTATTTAATTAATATCTTGAAGAAAGGTTTCAACAAATGTTGCAAAAATCATCTTAAAAAAAATAAAAAGGTTTGCCTGTTTAGTATGACTGTAGTTAAAAAGTGGACTTCTTATAATGAAATTTATTCAAAACAATAAAATGCGTTTAAAATTTTAGTGTCATTTTTACTTAATTACTTCCTTTTTTTATTGATAAAAAATTCAATATGCAAACTGTAGGTGAGAGTAAAGTCTTTTCCAAAGACCATTTAATTCAGTGGTTTTGAAAAAAAGCAGAAAGATTCGTAAAAAATGATCTGAGTTATGAGAGTCGACAGCTAGAAAAAACTAGTTTAAAGAAAACACGCTTATTAATTACGTTAATTTTGTTTTTTGTTGATAAAAAATTAAATATGCACAGTAAAGGTGAGAGTAAAGTCTATTCCAAAGACGATTTAATTAAATGGCTTTGAAAAAAAAGCAGAAAGATTCGTTAAAAATTAACTGGTTCATGAGAGTCATTAATGCTTGAAAAAAGTAGTTTTCCAGAAAACACGTGTACAATTTAATTCTCTCTCGCCGTCTTCTTTGACGTATACAGCTCGAAGGCTCATAACTTTTGAACACTTGCGAATTTGGAGTTGACATTTTAGCATGATATTCTACACATTTATAGCTATCAAAAAGTGCAAAAAAATTATCGACTTTTTTGATCAATTTGCCCAGACTGGACCCTTAACAAAATCTTTTATTAAAATTTTTAAAAATTAATTAATAAGGGCTTAAAAAGGTATGAAATGAATTTATTTATATAATTTGAGAAATTTTATTTGCTTACAACAATTAAACTAGTAAATATATTTACGGAAAATGTGATTTTTGAGGTTTTTGCAAAATGGTTTGCCTCACTGACGGATTTCGGAATATACAAAATATTTTGGGAATCATCATAAAATACATTAGGGTTCATTTTAGGATGGGTACAAATGGAACTTTTTTTTTTCAAGACACCTTAATGTATATGTATTTATGTAGGTTGTAAATTATATTATAAAACAAAGTTTGTATACTATAATATAAATTTTTATGTTTTATTGAAGCATTTTCGATCAACGATTGATTTTTATTTTGAGCGAAGTTATTTCGATCTTTAAACGATTTTTTATGACTGATTAAAAAAAATTTCGAGCTTAATTATATCTTCATAATATTTATTTATAATAACTGTTAAAATTTTTGCCTTGAAATTTTTTTTATAGTCAAAAAAAACTGAAATTTGAGTGCATCACTGCATTAATTTTTAACAATTTTTTTTTGTGTAAAGGAACTTTTGAGCAATCTTTACGTTTGTTAAAGAATTATAATGAAAAATAAAATTTTTGCCCAAAGGGTGTGTAGATAAATCAAAAATAGATTATTTTTTCTAAAATTGGGGACTTTTTGTTTTCATGGAATAAAACATTTTATCATAAATTAATTTTTTGATATACTAATCATTATTCTGGTAACGATCAAGGTTTTGTTACAAAAGCCATTTCTTATTTTAACACACCAGAATTCAGTTTCTACCATCTTAATTTAATAATCAAATGTCAAAAAATGAAAATTAGACAAATTTAAAATATATTTTTGCCCTAAAGAAGGGATAGGTCTTAAAGTACGTTTTTGAATTTTTCGTCAGAGTTTTGCTATTTAGAATCAGGTACTGGATATATCGATGATTATGTGTCGAGAAGACCAAATTTTTTGCTCCAAAGTTCATTGATTTCAGATCATGAGCAGGTCAGAACAATAAAAGTAGATCAAGTGATCTCGGGAATAAAAAACTTTCAATCATGTAAAGACAAGTTTATATCAAAATAACTAAAAATTAAGCCAAAATTAGATAAAAAGTAAATTTGGTTGAACAGAAATGTATTTGTAATATCAGGAAAATATGGTTATGGTTAACCCCTAGAAATATATTTACCTTCTATTTAAAAAGCTCTATTAAAGGCTATTAAAAGTTTAAACAATAGAAAACGGTGTTACACTGTTTTATTGCCCAGCAATAAAAATAATAGAAATATCTTAGCAAATTTTTGCACTTTTTTTTACCAGTGTACAAAACCAGTACACAACAAAATATTCAACAAAACAAATGCCAAAATATATAAGAAGTAAATCAGTAAATCCACTTTGACAAGGAGAGCCATTGTCGCTGCTCTTGTTGTAAAAGAGCGGCCTTCACAGCGTAGCATACAAAATATATGCAGATTTAAGAGCACAGTTTGCGCAGCATTAACTTTTTTGGTCATTGAGAAAAGTGTGTGCGAGAGATAGAGAGAGAGAATGACTAAAAGAGCAATTTATGCGCTAGTCTGTTTGTTTTTGTTTTAACTAGTAACTTTGTTTTTGTTAGTATTACTTAATTGAGTGAGTCTCTTTGGTGTTGCTGGAATTTATTTTGTTTTTGTAAAATAAACAAATATTACAACATCAAAACAGCAATAATGCAAACAACTAACAACAACAATAATCAACAAGATACTAACAATAACAACAACAAAACTGTAGAAGGCAATCATTAAATAGTACAACAACCACTCACTTGATTTGATGTGTTTACATTTGATGTGCGCTGCCAATTGTAAATATTTTTTTTTAATTACTGTTTGTTGGTTTTGTTGTTATTATTTATTAACTTATTAATTATGTATTTGATTTTATTTTCGCTTATTTTTGGTTTTAATGAAAATGTGGTTGCTTGTTTGGTTGGTTGGATTGAATTAAGTTGTGTTTATTTTTGATTGTTTCGGTTGAGTTAATTTTTGATTTTTTTTGTTAGTTTTTTCTTTGTAAAAAAATTAAACATTTGCCTTTAGTTTTTTTGAACATTATGATAAACATTTTTTTTCTGTATAGCTGCCAAGAAATGTTGTCATAGGGATCAAAGAGTCACACTTAAGTGCTAGACAATTAATTTAATTAATTGAAGCTCTCTAGTTTTGTCTGATTGTATTTAGATCTTAAAGCTTTGGCTTGTTATGAACACTGGGCGACAAAATTAAACTTCTTTTTTTTGAATATAAAATTTAATATTTATTAAGTATACATCAATGTGAGAAATCTATCTAAATTTTGTATCAATTTTTTTTTTTTAAATAATTTTATAAAACTTTTTTGTAAAAATTTTGAAAAAGACATTTAAAATCTCTAAAAAATTTAACTGCTAATCAACTGACAAACCGCTTGTTTTTCAAAAATTGTTCTTAACAATTAAGAATTGTACTGATTTTTAAAAAAAATAGTTTTTGTAAGTTTTTAATCCATTAACGTTCAAATAATTCCATTTTCTTGCACTTTATTGAGTTTTATTCCCAAAAGTATTCATTACAAACATCCGAGAATTATGTATTTCAGGGTTATTCAAAAATCTCTGGTTCAAAATTGCATTTCATCACAAAAAAGTACTACAAAATTTCAATATGAATAAGTTAGTTCCAATTATTAAGCGATCCTTTCTAAAAAATTAACCCTTAAGTAAGTCAATTATTTTATACTTTCTTAGTTTGTCAATGAGACAAATTTAATATCTTTTAAATTATGACAATTTTGGTTTCATTGAAGCCCTTTTAACAAATTTTTTGTAGTCTTCGTTTGAAAAAACTTATTTGATGAACATTATTTGACATTCTCAGATATCACCCGTACTGTAATTGAAAAAAACTTAAAAAAAATTTAAAATTTGCTAAATTTCTTATATTTTCTATATATTTTTCATAGTTAGAGCCTTGATCCAAGATACAGTCATAGAAATGCGATACATTCTCAGATATCACCCATACTGTAGTTGAAAAAACTTTAACTAACAAATTTTTTGTAGTCTTCTTTTGAAAAAACTTATTTGATGAACATTATTTGACATTCATAGATACCACCCGTACTGTATTTGAAAAAAACTTTAAAAAAATTTTAAATTTGCTAAATTTCTTATATTTTCTATATATTTTTCATAGTTAGAGCCTTGATCCAAGATACAGTCATAGAAATCCAATACGTGAACGTCTGAAGATACATTTTTTAGAAATCATGATAGTTAAACCATATCCAGTCGTCCCCTGTGTTCTTTCAAAAACTAAATCTAAATAAAGTTCATCTCTTAAAAATTTTACTTTAACATAAAATCCATAAAAGTTCCAATGATCCACCCAAGACCTCAAATATTGCATTCGATTGGTCATAGAATCATAGATTTTGGCTCAAATGCTCCATAGAATCTATTACAGCTATATTGACCCGCCTGTGATGTCAGATAATTCCATTGCTTCCGATTGGCCATAGAAACAACAGGTTTGAAAATTCAAACGTAACGTATCACGGTTGAAAATTGAAGCATAACTTGTCACGGTTGAAAATTCAAGCATAAAATCTGACGCTTTGGTCAAAAATTCATCTCTTAATTTCACTTCTCAACAATTTTTGTTTCATACAAACCGATTCTAAAGGTGTCAACTACAAAAAAATAAAATCTTAGTGAATTAACAATGGTTTGACGAATATACTTAATAGCGTTTGGTACTGTATTCTAAATTTTTCAAAACAATCTGATCTATTTCTTCATAAAATAATATCATATACATTTTAATGTCTCATCTTTATATCAAAAGCTAACAAAATTTGCTTTTATTTGTTTGAGTTGAGTTGATTTTTGTCCATTCTTCGGTTTTTTTGTGTGGGTTTCAACCACCAACTTGGCTATGAGAATGAATACCTAATTTTGGATCCTGGCAAAAAATACAATTTAAGTGAATGTTGATGATTTTTTAATGGTTTCACGAATATGCTTAGATGTACTTGGTTTTGTTTTCTAAATTATTCAATACCGTCAGAAATATTCGTGACACACTCTCCACAAGTTTCTGTACTACAGTATTATCCTTCGGAATATATTACCAAACCTTCTCAACTTCACTCTTTAACTTACAAGAAATTTTTGAAAAATCGGGTACTTACGCTAACCTTCACATCATTTCATAACTTTTCTATAAGATTTCGGTCTGACATTTGAGCCGGCCTAACCAAAATATTGATTTTTAGAATATTATATATGTCATTCTTTTACTACTTTTGCTGTGTATTGTGGGGAATTATCATGCATAAATCCACCTAACAGGCATGTTCTCGAATTAAAACTTGGTACTTTAGTATATATAAACATATATTTTTGTCCATTATTTCTAGTATTCTAAAAATTGTCACAACCCTGTGTCAGGAAAATGTTTCCCGAACCTTTACGTGGACTTTCTCACACTTTAATAATGTTGTTTTATATTTCGGGTCAAGTCCATTATTTCTAGTATTCCAAAAATTGTTCCAACCCTGTGCCAGGAAAATTTTGTCCGAACCTGTACGTGGACTCTTTTGCACTTTAATAATTTTGTTTTATATTTTGGGTCAGTCAAAGTATTGGCACTTGGGACGCCGAAAAATGTTTTTCTTTCTAGTAATATTCACTTCTGATAATATTCACCTATGTTCGCAATTCGAGACTCTAGTGTATTTTGGCAATACTTTCATGAGTTCACTTTCAGAAGATATCACGTTTGATAATTTGTTGTTATATATTTTGCATAATTGAAGCCATCGTTTTGAAATGACCCATTGCTGAAATATTGAGCTGTGATTCAAAATTTCCGCCCAAAATTTCGAGACTCTAGTAGTCTAGTGTATTTTGGCGATACTTTTATAAGTTCACTTTCAAATACCACGTTTGATAATTTGTTGATATTTATTTTGCAAAGTTTTAGCCTTCGTTTTGAAATGACCCATTGCTCTGCACCCTGAACTACTGAGCTGTGATTCAAAATTTCAGCCCAATTGGAGCCCTTTCTTTGGAAATTTGGAAACAAGAAATATTCACTCGGGACTAAATCCGGAAAATGGAACGGATGAGGTAGCAATTCATTGCCCAATTCATGAAATTACTGCAAAATTACTACACTCCGAAAAAAGTTTCTCGGAATATGATAAAAAAGGCATCATATTTAGAAAAAAATAGTATAGACTTTGCTCCAGAGAATGCTTTTCTATAAATGTGATCCTAAAAATTCTGTAAAAATGATAAAAAACTTCTATGCAATAGAGAAATTTATAAAAATATACCGTTTTTGGAGAAAATAACTATTTATTTTTGAGAAAACATTTGTTTTTATTGAAGAAAATTCTTCCCATAGTGAACTTTTTATCAAATTATAGGAAAGGTATTTAATTTTCAATAAATTTTTCTCTATAAATGAGAATTTTTTTGGTGCGAGAAAAATATTTGACATATTGACATAATGACATATATCCATTTCCTAGAAGCGAAGGAATATTTCTTAGAAAATGTGAAAATTTATTCTAAATGAAGAAAGTTTTATTTGAAAGAGAGAAAATTGCTATTATCGCAAATAGAGAAATTTTTTATCGGAGAAAGATATGTGTTTTTTTTTCTGAGTGTAGCCTATGTGATATGCCTATCAATTCCGCAATCTCAAGCACTCTCAATCTACGATCGGTCAACAGCATATCGTGAATTTATTCAATTGTTTCGGATGTAGCGTCCTCAACTCGTTGTCCACAACGTTCGGCATCTCTTGTGCTTCTACGGTCTAAATATGTTGAACGACTTTTTTACCATCGTACAGTTAAGAGGCGGTAAATTCAAAAAGTCACGAATTATTGATCCACACACTCATCTATATAGTAAATATATATCACCCGAACATTATCTATATATATCGTTTATTTTTTAAATATGCTAGTATTCCCTAACATTTATAATATTTTCTATATAATTTTTATAGTTGAAACCTCGTTTTTAAAAAGTTTTCTTCTCGGCATCCCATAATTTCGAGCTGAGCTTTTCAATTTCGACCAAAAGCTCAATTTTATTAAGCAAAATAGCATTTTTCTAAAATTTGCACACACAAAAAAACACCTTTATTTCTCAAAAAAAATTTCTCTATTTTCGATAAAAGCACTTTTCTCTTTTTCAAATAAAATTTTCTTCGAGTAGAAAAAATTTTCACATTTTCAAAGAAATATTTCTTCGTTTGTGGGAAATGGGAATATTTCATGTCTCCAATAATGATAAGTATTTTTTTCGCACCAGAAAAATTCTCATTTATAGAGAAAAATTTAATGAAAATGAAAAATTGTCCACTATTTTGATAAAAAATTCACTATCCGAAAAAATTTTCGTCAATAAAAACAAATGTTTTCTCAAAAAAAAATGTTTTAAAGTTAAAAATAAAGTAATATAGTTTTTAAAAAGTTAAGATGAAAGTTATTTGCTCTAAAAACGATATGTTTTTATTTATTTCTTTTTTTCATCGATGGTTTTTTGTCATTTTTAGATAATTTTTAGGATCATATTTAGAGAAAAGCATTCTCTAGAGCAAAATCTATACAATTTTTCTCAAAATATGATGCCTTTTTTATCATATTCCAATAAACTTTTTTCTGAGTGTATTCACTGATGGAATCTTTAAAGTTGTAAAGTTCCAGAAAATGTATTCCGAAATATTTTTATAATTTTAATAAAAATATAATTAAAAAAGTATTATTTAATTTAGAACAACATACATGTGACAATCCAAAGTCTAGTTATGCTGGCTATAATGCACTAAAATTGCTCTAAGCTCTATATATATTGCTCTTAGCTCTAATATTGCAAAAAACATTAAAATTCTCAAACTTTCTCTCATTAAAATTTATGCTCATACTCTTATTCGCTTTTCATTTTTCACAACTGCGCGTAGCTGTCATTTATCTCATGCCGTTCTGTCAAAAGGTCGTTCATTTACCTCATGCATAGAACAAGCAGAAAACAAAAGACCTATTTAATATGTCAGCAACGAATGTCAATCCCAAAGCATAGCTGGAAATTATTAAGTGTTTCAATAATCATCATCATTCATTTAGGATTTCGCTCCAATTCACTCCACTCTAGTCTAGTTTGTACACAGCTATCCAATTCCGTTGCCAACAAATTTCTTTGTCTATGCTTTTATTGACATTTGATATGCTAGCTTTTATTTGTTGAATATGTTTTTTTTTTTTGTTTATTTTGCCACTGCTTTTGTGTAACTATTGTTTTGTTTTTTTTTTTTTTTGAGACTTAATTAATGAAGCCAGTTCGTTGGCAGTCCATTTGTGGATGAAAGCATTCATGCATCCATATTGAGTAACACAAACACTCTCTTTTGTGCTCTACTTTTTCCCCCTTTTTAACCGAATGCAATTTATGCGCTCATGCATTGAACTGTTTAAATTTTAATCTGTTTGATTGCTGTTGCTTTGGTTGAACAGGTGGTTAACGTGCACCCGTTCACACCTGTTGTTGCTGATAGCTGTGCATCAGCGATGAGCAAGTATCATAGGTATTGATTTTTTGATGGTACAAAATTAATATTTTAACTGACTTTTTTTAGAAAGTGAAGAGTTTGTTTGTTATTCTTTAAAATAAATCTTTCTTTACTCTGTGTTACTCGGAATAAAGCCTAGTGAAGCTCAGCGGTTGTCTAAAAAAATTCCTACCCCAAGCTTTAGAGAATTTTATATCAGCAAGTTGCATGACATATTCCATGTCCCGTTATCGAAATTCAGACTATATTTTTCTCGAATTTTAGTTCCGATAATAGTTATCTATGCTCGCAATTTTCATCTCTAGTGCCTCCTGCTCACTTCAGTAATACTTCGTTCAATTTTAGAAGAGAGACACCGAGTTCGAAATTTTGAATTTATATGAGATGTTTCACATCCTGTTGTCCTACTTCACTAAGCCCAAACCCACCAATAGTTAAAAATAATACGTCCGGTACTTCCCAATAGTTGAAAAATAGGTTGAAACTCTGAAAAAAATTGAGGCAAACATGCTCTGAAAATTTTCTTAGTAAAACAACAGTTTTAGACCACTTGTATAGGTCTGAAAACAAAATTTGAATACTACGTGCATTAAAAGTGAAAATTATTTAACCGATTTTCCATCGGCGAATTTCCTTTATTTCCAAGAGCCTTTAAATCCCTTAATCTGTATACGATACAACAATATAACATATCCTATGTCCATCTTGAAAGATTTAAGCTCCTAATGGTGAAGTTTTAATTGAAATCTGTCCAATTGTTATGGAGTTTACTTCAAACAAAAGAACATATTTGTATAAATCTCTTAGTACAGATACCGAGAGTTCGTCATTCTCCATTGCAAGTGCGTAAAAACTGTATGAAATTAAAATTTTCTTGATTTTTTCAAGCAAGCCAGAAAATAAAAACTACTTGAAATTTTATTAAAATTCTCCGAGTAAAAATACTCCGAAATTTTATTAAAAATTTTTTTAAAAGAAAAAATATTTTCTAAGGATGAACGAACACGACCGCTGCAAACTTTGAAACTACTTTTTGTTTTTAATAATTGACTTGCTCCAATTTTACTTATTGGTATGGTCCTGGTACTGGAAACGAAATTAAGTCTGATAATCACTTTATCTATATACGATACAGCAATATGACATATCCTATGTCCATCTTGGAAAATTTAAGCTCCTAATGGTGCAATTTTCATTGAAATCTGTCCAATGGTTTTGGAGCTTACTTCAGACATCACAATATACTTCTATTTATCTTTTAGTAAAGACACCCATATTTTGCCATTATCCATTGCAAGTGCGTAAAAATTGAAAAATGAAATTAAAATTATCTTGTTTTTTTCCAGCAAGCCAGAATATAAAAACTACTTGAAATATGATTAAAAATACTCCGATTACTTCGAACAGAAAATCTTTTCTTTTTAAAAAAATTTTTCTTTTTAAAAAATTTTCTAAGTAAATTTAATAAACTGATACTGATTTTTTCTTTTTAAAAAATTTTCTAAGGATGAACGACCACGACCGCTGCAAACTTTGAAACTACTACTATTTTAAAAATTGACTTCTCAAATTTTACTTATTGGTACTGGTACTGGTACTGATACTGATACTGATACTGATACTGATACTGATACTGATACTGATACTGATACTGATACTGATACTGATACTGATACTGATACTGATACTGATACTGATACTGATACTGATACTGATACTGATACTGATACTGATACTGATACTGATACTGATACTGATACTGATACTGATACTGATACTGATACTGATACTGATACTGATACTGATACTGATACTGATACTGATACTGATACTGATACTGATACTGATACTGATACTGATACTGATACTGATACTGATACTGATACTGATACTGATACTGATACTGATACTGATACTGATACTGATACTGATACTAATACTGATACTGATACTGATACTGATACTGATACTGATACTGATACTGATACTGATACTGATACTGATACTGATACTGATACTGATACTGATACTGATACTGATACTGATACTGATACTGATACTGATACTGATACTGATACTGATACTGATACTGATACTGATACTGATACTGATACTGATACTGATACTGATACTGATACTGATACTGATACTGATACTGATACTGATACTGATACTGATACTGATACTGATACTGATACTGATACTGATACTGATACTGATACTGATACTGATACTGATACTGATACTGATACTGATACTGATACTGATACTGATACTGATACTGATACTGATACTGATACTGATACTGATACTGATACTGATACTGATACTGATACTGATACTGATACTGATACTGATACTGATACTGATACTGATACTGATACTGATACTGATACTGATACTGATACTGATACTGATACTGATACTGATACTGATACTGATACTGATACTGATACTGATACTGATACTGATACTGATACTGATACTGATACTGATACTGATACTGATACTGATACTGATACTGATACTGATACTGATACTGATACTGATACTGATACTGATACTGATACTGATACTGATACTGATACTGATACTGATACTGATACTGATACTAATACTGATACTGATACTAATACTGATACTGATACTGATACTGATACTGATACTGATACTGATACTGATACTGATACTGATACTGATACTGATACTGATACTGATACTGATACTGATACTGATACTGATACTGATACTGATACTGATACTGATACTGATACTGATACTGATACTGATACTGATACTGATACTGATACTGATACTGATACTGATACTGATACTGATACTGATACTGATACTGATACTGATACTGATACTGATACTGATACTGATACTGATACTGATACTGATACTGATACTGATACTGATACTGATACTGATACTGATACTGATACTGATACTGATACTGATACTGATACTGATACTGATACTGATACTGATACTGATACTGATACTGATACTGATACTGATACTGATACTGATACTGATACTGATACTGATACTGATACTGATACTGATACTGATACTGATACTGATACTGATACTGATACTGATACTGATACTGATACTGATACTGATACTGATACTGATACTGATACTGATACTGATACTGATACTGATACTGATACTGATACTGATACTGATACTGATACTGATACTGATACTGATACTGATACTGATACTGATACTGATACTGATACTGATACTGATACTGATACTGATACTGATACTGATACTGATACTGATACTGATACTGATACTGATACTGATACTGATACTGATACTGATACTGATACTGATACTGATACTGATACTGATACTGATACTGATACTGATACTGATACTGATACTGATACTGATACTGATACTGATACTGATACTGATACTGATACTGATACTGATACTGATACTGATACTGATACTGATACTGATACTGATACTGATACTGATACTGATACTGATACTGATACTGATACTGATACTGATACTGATACTGATACTGATACTGATACTGATACTGATACTGATACTGATACTGATACTGATACTGATACTGACATTGGTAATTCTGTTGAGACCATCGATTGTTTGATACCTCTACAGTAAAGGGTAAATGCCAATGTGTAAAGTTCAGAAAGCTTTTAGAAAACTTAATGAAAACATAGCCAGCGGCTACTTCGATTAAAGCTCATCTGGTTTTGGCTGCTTTGTATGACGATATAATCCGTTAATAACTTGCAGTTATAGCTGTATATAATACTGCCACAGGGTGTTACCAATGCAGCAGCGCTTATAAGCTCAGAATGCTTGAAAGCTTTCTGATAATTAACTTTCTTTATTCCTTTCTACTTTCTTCTATTGCATAAAGTCAGACAATATTAATTTATATATTTTATGTAAGCAAATTGCAGTTGCATTTCGCATGAAAATTAAAACTCAGTTATAATTGCTTTTATTACGTTGTTGTATTCATGTTCATAACTTTAATCACGGACATTGAAAAGTAATTAAAAAACAAATTGCTGCATTTTTATATGACAAAAATGCGTATCAATGCTTCCGTTGCTGCTGATGCTGCTGCCTGTCATCCTGTTGTCGCCACCATCCCTTTCGCTGGCTTTATTTAAACAGATGATTTCAATTAACATTGCCAGTGATTACATTTTTATCACTTTTTTTGAGTGCAGTCGTCATTGTTCTGTTATAACTGACCTTTGTTAATATGTTTGGCTGGCTGGGTTTTCATTTTTTATATTATAAGAAAAATTAACTGATATACAAGTTGTTACTTAGGAACTTTGAATAAATAATAATAAATAATATAATCGTAACTTTTCAAAATTACTCAACATTACTAGCGATTGAACCAATATTATTTTTTTTTATTAATTAATAAATCTTTTCGTGAAGTAAGGAATGTTTTTGGCACCCAGAAATCAAACATTTTTGACGTATACGCATATGAATCAGACATATTTTATTAAAAAAAAATTAGGCAAAATGTATTTTGTGGGCTTCCAATTGAAATTTGGTTAGACTTAAGCAATTGTCTAGTTTTTAAACCTCAACCCAATTTGAACTTAACGATAATTTTTTAGGTATTATTAATTTATATAAGGCAGAACCAACATTTTTGTGTATTGAAAAAAATGTAGCCTTGCGAGCTCTGGTGTCACTGCGCTCCTGTGTTGCTAAAGACAAATTCTTAGTAACTTTTTTTGTTGTTTAATGAATTTGAAATTCCGTTTTAAGCATTATTGTTGTCTTATTCAATTTGTGCTATTAATTATATGACATTAAAAGTTGTTGCAAATAATTTCAGAAATTTACTACAACGAGCGGAAATTAAATTTGTTTGATGTCAAAAGAGATGGCAATTTTCTCTAATCATTGCCTAGTTCTGTCTTAATTATAAAGCAACAAACATTTTTCTTTAATCATAAAATAAGAATATTTTTTAAAGAATACCTGTTATTATGGCTGATTGAAACAGCTGGCAACGCTGCATTTTAATGCTATAGCAGCTTGTTAATATTTGCCTTTGCAACTCACACATGTCTGTCTGCGCATATGTGTGTACGTGTGTATGTGTGTGAATGCAGCATCTGCAGTTTGTAATTTGATGCAATCTATTTGACAACAACTGATGCATCAAACGTAAAATGAAGCGGAAGGATTGCTTAGAACGCTAGCAAGGATATGTGCAAAGTTTACGCAATGAAATTTTAATTTAATACCAAGCTAAGAAATAGACAAAAACAAACAAAGACACAGGATGAAATTGAGTTGAAAATATCTGGCACAATTTATCATAACGAACAATTTGTACAAATTTATTAGAGTGAACATCTTTGAGTTGCAGTTCAACTGCCAGCAGCTCAATGAAGTTGAAGTAACAGTTGATGCAGCAAAATGTAATTGAAAATGATTAAGTTTATTTGTTTTGCTGTGCTCTGCTGCTGACAATGACAAAATCTCAGACAAAATATGTATCTATATATCTATCTATCTATCTATCTATCTATCTATTTATATATGTATCTTTATAACCATCTATCAATAGAGTAGAAAATAGCAATTATTTTAAAAGCAACTCGAGTTTAATTAATATCAGTTACAATGAGTGGCATGCTAGAAACTTCTAAGAAACTTAAGCATTTGCACTTTAATTTATTGTTGCAAAAAAATCTTTGAAAAAAACGCAACACTTGCAACACTGGCACTCTTGCAACAACAATAGCAAATGAAATCCCACGCAACGCTTAGCTGCATGAAATGACAAGCAAAATTTAATTGAATTCGATTGAAATTGCAAGCGCTTGAATTAAGCTGCTGAACATGCAATGCGGGTCAACTTTGGCATAAGAAAAATTAAAAATAAAACTGCTCTTTGTTATCTTGCATAACAGAAAATTTTTAAAAAGTTTGCTTTTTGGAAAAAAATTAGGAGACAAAGAAAGTATCTGTATTTCAAACAATGCCTTCTAGTATTGATACTTAATATTTACATCTGAAAATATAGCTTTGCTTATTGAGGCTTAGAGCATGTTCTTTTTTTTTTTTTGGGCAATATTTTATTTTAATAGCTATTTATTTCATTCACTTAAAGCTACAAAAATAGGTATTTTTTTAATTTTCAATATATTTGTACACTGAAAAAATATGAGCTTAAAATTTAACACAATGTGTTCAAAATGATATTTTGTTAATATTCTTTTTTTTCATATATTTCTCAAAAATTTTTTAAACACATTTGCTCTTACTTTGATGAAATTTGTTGCAAGTTATTTTTTAAAGACAAAATTCGTCAAATTAATAACAATTGTCGTCAATTTTAAAAAATATTTTTTTCTCAGTGCAGTATCAAAAATAAATATTTAAGATTTTGTTAATTTATATTTTTAACAATCCAAAAAATAAAAAAAAAACAAGTCTAATTTTTACATCCATTGTGTTCCATTGGTTATTTTTATATCAATATCTTATATATTAATACGTGAACATTCAAGTTTGTCGTACGCTTTTTTGGTATTAATTAAAACTCAAAATGAATGAAACTTATATCATTCGAAAGGTTTTGTTGCCCAGAGAGGGGGTTCCCAACCTTCTAAGAGAGAATTTAAATTTTTGAGAAAAAATCTACTCTTTGATTGATATAAAATTTAGTTCAAAGAGAGTTCTTAAGTTGCTCGAATTTGAATTTTTTTTAAAAGTAACAATTTCTTAAAAAAATGTAGTTTTATGCATTCATCAATTGTTAAATTTGTAAAAAAATGTGTTTTGAACTCAAAAATTTGACTTTCCATGTGAATATTTAGTTCGGATTTGAACGGTTTTTCATTTTTTCTAAAATTTTGTTAAATTTTCTTTAAAATGTGTAAAAATTACAGCAAGGTTAGAACCAAAAGTATTTTTAATGAATTTTCTTAATATTGTCGTTAGTTATTTAGCGTGTGTTTCAACCAAATGCCAAGAGAGAGAAAAAAACTGTCTCAAATTGAATGTTCTAATTTCTGAAGCCAATAACTCCGTTATTTGTGAATAAATTTTATTTATTTCTTTTTTGTATTTAAGTCTCATCAGTTAACTAAAAAAAACTTTTGAAAATAATACCGTTTTTTGTTTGTTTATATTTAAATTATTCCTTTTAAAAAAATACCATAAAATTTGATTTATTCTTAAAATATGGGGTAAAAATGATTTTTGTTGTAAAAAAACAAAAACTCAAAGTTGCATTTTTGATTTTCTTTCAAAGTCTTTACCAAATTTTAGATGAATTTATTTTGTCTTGACACTAAATTAATAAACTGTCCGTGCCATCAAAAAATCAAGGCTACCCCCTATGATTTTTTGACAAAATTTAAGTTTTTTAAAATGTTGTTTTTCTGTTTTTTAAAAAAATAATTAAATAAATAAATAATTTTTCTGAAGAAAATAGCTTCATATATCCAATCAATGAAAAGTTATAGCCTCGAACTTATTTTGATCATATTGATTTTTGAGCATATATATTTATAAATAGGCAATCAATAAATTGGTCGAATTTCGACCCCAGGCGATACTAGTTAATATAAATATGCATAGTTTATTAATTATTTTCGATCATTTGTTTGTTACAGAGCAGAGGTTAGCATTATTTTTGTCAAATAATTGAATAAAAAACGAAACAAGTGGTTTGTGTCTGCCATACAAAGTGAAAGGAATGTTTTACACTTGAAAAGCGAAGCAAATGGTTCGAGTCTTGACTTTGCACTTTGCCTTGATTTTGTGTCTTGACTTAAAGAGTTAAGTTGGGACATAAATTCGCGGCAGAGAAAACAAACCTTTATTTAAAAATTCATGACTCAGTAAAAAACAAACATTTTTCCAAAATTGAAGAAAAAAACAAGAAAAAAATAATTAAAAAAAAATATATTTCTCACTTCAACATGGTTTTATAGAGCTCCAAACTGGCGGCAGAGAAAAAAACGGGGCCTCGTGTTTGTAGCGCTGGCAGTTGCAAAACTTGTCCGATTTGGAAAAAAAAATGACTTTTTTAAATCTTAACAAAATTGGTTATCGTATGACAGGAGTTTTTTTTTTTAATTATTTTTCAATTTTTGGTGATGTTCCAAATTTGAAAGTGTGTTATTTCGAAAAAAATATTGACTTTAAAAACTTGTAAAAAATCGAAAAAAATTTAAAAAAAGCTCGTGTCATAGGAAAGCGAATCAAGTTTAAAAAACACAAAAAAAAAACTTCGTCAGAAAATGAACCGCTACTGCCACAACCAGGAAAAACATGGTTTCGAGACAAACGCGTTCAAAGTTTGTGAACAAAGAAATAAAAGGCGAAAATTAAAAATGTGCTCTCTCTTATCCGGCTGTAACTTTTGATTTTGTAATTTTTTTTCTTAGAATCTTAAGAATATTTACTAAAATACCAAATTATAAAAAAATGCAAAAAACGGCCAATGTCATGTCCCCACTTAAATAAAAAGCGAAACAACTGGTTTGTGTCTTCCATACAATGCGAAGGGAATGTTTTCATTTCAAAAACGAAACAAATGGTTCTTGTCTTGACTTTGCTCTTTGCCTTGATTTTGTGTCTAGACTTAAAGAGTTAAACTTAAAGGTAGAGCTGAAAGTAGCAAAAAACTGGTTACTTATGTTTATGAAAAATAAAGATATCCCCTTTTTACACTGTAGATAGGTTCCTGAGAATACCGTGTGAAGCGAAAATGAAATTTTTATATGAAAAACCGTGTAAAATTAAAAAAGCCATAATTGAGTAGTTCACATTAAAATCCAGATAAGTCACAAAAAAAAAATTTTAGTTAGAAATGCCATTCTAAAACTAATGTTACAAAACATTAATCCATAAAATCCTCTTTGATAAAAATGGTAAAAATCCTAAAGAAAAATGCATAAAAAAATCTCCTTTTCAATCAAAAGCAGACATGTCCACTGCAAAATTTCAATCAAAAATAGATAAGTCCAAGCAAGTTTTCATTTGTGTAGTTTTCATTCAAATTTTTAAGACTTCTTTATGTCAAAACGTTGGTATGTTTTTGTAATAAATTTAAAACATTTTTTGTAAAAAATAAAAAGTTAAAAGCAACAAACAGTTTTTTTTGCTTAAAAGGACCTTCAGGAGATTCAAAATTGCTTCCTTCAATTCGAAAGAAAAGTATGCAGAAATCATTTTAATGAGTTCCTCTAACTTTTGAGACTCCGAACGGTGGAATCTAAATTTTGCATCATTTCTAACTTTCAAAACCAGACAAGTTCAAATATGAAATTGAAAATATGATTTTTTTTTTGCACCATGAGACTATTTTTGTTTTTCGCATAATATATTTTTTCCTGTGGAGTATAATTTTGCGTAATTAGTTTCTTTATAAAAAATACATGTCAAAATTGAGACGTTTTTTCGATTTCCCAACAATTCGATCTGTGTGACTTATCTGGTTTTGTAAAAGTTAAAGAAGTAAAGAAAATCTAAAGTTGGTCTAGCCGGACTATAGAATACCCTAAACCTCTTATAATATATAAAAATATATTAAAAAAAAAAAAAAAAAAAAGACATAACTTCCCATTAAAATTCATGTATTCTTTATACCTATAGAATTAATACAGGATTAACTAATCTGGTTTATATGGTCGCAGGCCGTGTTAGTGGGCAGATGACATCCATTTTTTACGCACACCTCAGTTTTGATATAAAATACTCCAATGCCAAGTCTTATCCCTCTAAATCAAATATGAACCCTTTAACAGTGTTTTTAATATTGTCGGTTGTATGGGAAGTGGGCGTGTAAATGGGCGGATGACGCCCATTTTGTGAACACATCTTATTTTTGATACATTATTTTCACATACCAAGTTTTATCTTTGTAGCTCATATATACACCTCTTAATAGAGTTTTTCCATAGTGGGTTGTATGGGATTTGGTCGTCTTGGTGGGGAGATGGTGCCCATTTTTTGTTCACTCCTCATTTTTTATATGTCTTGCTCTCATACTAAATTTTATTTCTCTAGGGCAAATATGAACCTTTTAACAGCGTTTTTAATATTGTCGGTTGTATGGGAGGTGGGTGTGTTTTATGAGCAGACCACGCCCATTTTGTGTGTATATCGGCGTTTTGATAGGCAATAGATATGTTTCAAATTTTATTTGTGTAGCTTATATAAAATCCTCTATACAGCGATTTTTTTTATGGTCGTATGGGAGGTAGGCGTGTCCGTGGGCAGATTCCAAAAAATATTCAATAGTGCAGGTCATTGGGTTCATGTCAACATGTGTACCGAGTTTCATGCAATTATCTCAACACCTTCTTCTAGTGTTTAACAATTTTCTACGCAGATTCGATACTAAACATCTCTAAAGGTACTCTTAAGGTTACCAAATATGCATTGCGCACTTATATTTTGAATTGCGCTTTAGAAAAGGTTATTGAATTTTATGAAAAAAATCTCTAGTATTACGTCTTAACGAAAAAATCAAAAATTCTGACAGTATTTCTAAGGCCTGTTAAATCTTTCTTTATAAGCAGAAGAACAATTTATAAACAAAAATTGCGCTCTAGAAAAATAAAGTCAGCAGATATTTCAATTTTGAAAAATATGTACCATTATTATTATATATAGTCCAAATAATGTCTTGTTCATTATGTCTTACATAAAGTTTTTTTCAAAATATTGTTGGCACTTTATAATTTCTAACAGTAAGCGTACAATATTCTTAAGGCGCAATAATAGGTATATCAAAATCTTTCTTTTATATATATAAAAAAAAAAATGTGCTTCATTTATTAGATTTTCTTTATTGAAACTGTTTTTAAAAGTCAATAATTTGAAACATTTATTAGATCTACATTTTATTTAAGATTTTCAAAAAAATCTCAGAAACTTGCCTTGCTCATTGAAACCCCAACTATCCCTCTGACTAATTTTAATAACCATTGCCACTGATCTGATATTTCACTGAATTTGAAATAAATTTTGTTTATATAAATAAATAATTGCTGATAAGCTTTGTTTATTTAAAGTCATATTTTTTTAAGATTTTTATAGTTAAAGAACAATTGCGCACTGGTTTAACACAAGAGCATTGTATTGAAATTTAAAATCAATCTTTTATTTTTGTTAAATTTACCCAAAACTCTGTTTGAGTTGTCTTTTTTAGCAATAAATTAAGGAAAATGTTCATTACTTGATGAAGTGAACTGTAGAGCACAATTGTAGATACGAATGAATGAAGGCAATATGTCACAAAATTCTAATTTAAAGAAAATTGAACTGAAAAAAAATTAAAAATTTAAATTGAACATTTATAATGAAATCTATTTTAAGTCGTATTTTTGTCAAGTTGTTCATTTCTAAAATAGCAACAAATATCCATGCCTAAAACATCGAAAATCCGACCTTCATGCGAAATTACCTTCATTCATTCATGTCTTCTATTGTGCACTGGCATAGAAATTGAGCATGGTTTTAAAATTTAAAATAAATATTAAATTGCTTTCTAATATATCCAATTCACGTCTTTTTTTACCCAACAACTTCACTTTTTAAATTAACATAGGTATTGCGCACTAAGAAAGGCATTGCGCAAAGGCAATTGAGTGCATAAAGTTATTTCTATTTTTATAGTTTAAATGCCTTAATTCTTTTTTTAGCTTTTCTCAAAAGATTCCTTTTTTACTTAACTTCACAAAATCTATTTTATAGAATTTTAGAAAATGTTCTATAACAACGGATTGCGCACTGTTCTAGAGAACAAGAAAGCGTCTTTATTTAACGCTTTATTGAAATATAAATACAAATAAATACAAAAGAACTTTTTTGTATTGCTTATGAATACATCAAATCTGAACTTTATCTGACACAATGGCGTGCAAGAATCTAAACTGCGCATCTTGTTATTGCGCACTGCTTAAAAGATTCACTCAAATTCATAGAAAATATGAAATATCTTTAAGCATGCATTTAAAAGAATAATTTATGTTATTTTTACATGCTTTTATTGTTCTCTTTTATTGTTCTATAAGGAAAGTGCAATCTGATTTCTTTGCTTAAGAAATCTTGCAGATATTGCTCCTTACCAAAAAAACTCAAAAAAATTGTCTTATTTATTGAAATACAGTATGATATTTTAGTTTTTTGTAAGGAACAACAATTGTACCTTGATAATAAAGCTTATTTACTAATGCTGCCGCTGGATAATAATTTTATTTGCCTTAATTATTTAAAATAAGAAAGATTGCTCCATAATATTTCAATCAATTAACTTTGATTGTTCGTTGGTTGAAAAGGTTCTTGAATTAAAAGTTTATTTTTATTGGTTTGAACTTTGAATTTAAAAACTAAAAAAAATGTAGTTTTCAATTTCTAGAAATGAAATGAATGCTAGAAATTTCTACTCCCCCAACTTTAAACTGCACATACTTTATGACATTGATGCATGCGTGAGTGCGTCAACCAAGCGACTGCATGTGATGCGGTGTCATATCGATAAACTCCTAATTAAAATTCCTCACACACAAGAACATATTTTATGAACTAAAAGCGTAAAAAAGGATAAGCAAGTTAAAGCATACAAAGCAGCAACAAAGCGCGTATTCAACTGCATACAGTAGCGGCCAATGCAATGAGTACGTGCGCCGTGTATAGGGGCAGCCTTTTATTGAGTTTAGTTGCAGTTGATATATGGCATTCATGCCCCACCAACATGCACACCCACTCATGCTCAAATAGTCGTCTCGCTTTCAATGTAATTTTTTTGTTTTAATTTTTGTCAGTCGCGCTTATTTTTCGAGTTCTTTGCACTCTCTTGTCACAGCTTTGTGGCGCTGCATGCATTTATTTCACATGCAAGCTCAAAAAAAAAAAAATTGCACAAGCAGTGCGCAACTTTTGTGTCGAGTGTTTTAAGAGGTCAACAGATATCTAATGTTAAGCTCAATGATAACGAAAACTGTTGAAAACCCAGCAAGTTTCTAATTTTTATATTGATTGAAGCTAATGTTAAGTAACCTAAGTTTATGTTTGCATTGCAAAATTGCACAAAAGTGCTCTGAGAGGTGTTTTGATATTTGTGAAACCTTAGCATTCAACCTTAGTTTCCAATTCTTGTATTGATTGACGCATATTTCAAGAAACCGCAGTTGAAATTTTATTGAAATTTTTTAATTTTTTTTTAGTGTTTGCACAGCAAAATTGCACAAAAGTGCTCTGAGAGGTGTTTTGAAATTTGCGAAGTCTTTTAATTTTAAGGATTCTTTCTCATAAACCTGTTGTGAATTATAATAGTGTCATGCATAGCGAATGTAATTTACGAACTGTAAATAACGAATGTCGCATTCAAAATTTTTATAAATATCCAATTTTTATATAGAACTAATTAAAATCATCGGTAATGCTTCAAAACTCTTATAATAATCAATATCCTTTTAATTTTGCATTGCAAAATTGCATAAAAGTGCTCGAGAGGTATTTTGAAATTTGCAAAATCTTAGCATTCTTTTAAATTTTATTATTTTTGTACATAAACCTGTTGTGAATTATAAAAGTGTCATGCATAGCGAATGTAATTTACGAATTGCAAATAACGAATGTTGTATTGATTTGCGGATGAAAATATGCAATTTTTAAATAGAACCAATAAAAATCATCCGGCAATGCTTCAAGATCCACGTTATAATAAACATATTTTTAAAAATTTATTAAATTTTTAATTTATTTATTAAAATTTATAAAAGTTAAGATAGTGACTGAACTGTCAAAAGTATCTTATTGGCGATCTCATTGAAAACTGCAGAATCTTTCATTATTTTAACTTAACTTCTTAACAGCTCAAAGAGATATTTTACTTCCAAAAAGTATGCTTTCTTAAAATTTTTTCTTGCATATTTAATGAATTCATTAAATTGATTATTTTTAATAAGCTTGATCAACTTTTTCTTTGAATTTAAACTTTGCTAATTAGTGCCTTTTTAAGGCATTGCATTTGTTTTTGATGCGCAAAAATTGTTTAAAAAGTAAAACATGACGCCAAAAAGCATGCTTTGAAATTTGATAAAAACAGCGTAAAACTAATTATTTGCCATATTTTCTTTGCAATTCTTGGCAATAGAAATTTAATTGGCACACATTCATGCGCACACACACATACATTGTGTGCGTCGACGTGCTGCAGGAAACGTCAGTCATATGTATATTTAAAATGGCAAACTTCTCTTTTGCTGCTGCTTCAGCTGCACTTCCTGCCTCATTGCGCACTTCTTATAATTTTCTGCATGCAGCAGCATGCATAAAATTTAAATTAGCAGCATTGCTTTTAGTAAACTTTCGAAGCAGCAGCGCTTCGTTAGTTTTATTGTAAACGATATTTATTGGCTAATGTTTGTTATGCATACTAATGAGCAATTGCTCACATATGAAATAAAATAAACAAGTTGATAACAAACAAAAAAATGTTGTTCTTTTCTTTACAGCTAAAATGCAGAATTGGCAGCACTGTCGCCTTAACACGCTCAAACTCCGCAAAACGGATGTGAATTAGATAAAAAAATAATATAAAAATAAAAAAAATAATATAAAAATAAGAAAAAATACTCAAACGACGCACTTTTTTTCGCTTGTCGCTCGCTCTATCGCTTTTCATTCCAAACGTTTACGCTGCTGCGGCGCCGCTCTCAATGTCCGACGAAGTGCCTTCGGGTCGCTTATCGCAAATCTTCGATTCGCTAACTAATCTGCAACAGCAGCAGCAACAACAACTGCAACAACAACAACATCAACATCAGCAGCAGCAAAAGCCACAACAGCCCAAGCAGCAACGGCCTCGGTCCACATCTTCGTCACCCTCGCCGGCGGGTTCAGGGCGTGCAACGCCCTCAGGTGGCACGCATGTGCACTTGCAGCAGCATCTTTCATCCTTTCAGCAGCATTCGCACAACTTCTATGTGCGTCATGCCACCGATAGCTATTTTGTGCCGAGCGGCACACAAACATTTCCATCAGCCACGTCGCAAACGCATCATCATCATCTGCTGCCAGCGCACTATTACCAGCATCATCAACAGCAGCAGCAGCAGCAACATTTTCTCTATCAACAGCAGCAGCAGCAATCGTCGCTGCCGCCTCTACTATATGACACGCAATCGCTAAACACCTCACCGCTGCTCTCGAAACGCGCCACCTCGTTTAGCGGCAACATACCGCTAGTGCGTGGAGACTCACATGGCTCCGCCAATGCCGCTAATCAACTGCGTTGCTCACATGTTGCTGCTGCCGCTGCTGCGCTAACCTCACAATCCACACCGAATAGTCCGCGTTTAATGCCGCGTCGTACACAACGCGCGCCACCCATACCCGCCAAGCCAACTGCGGCTCAATTGGCTGCAGCAGCCACGCCTACAGCTGCAACTGCCTCAACATCACACGCAACGCAGAGTCCTGCTTTGGCTGCACTCGATGCTGATGCGCCGTGGCCGCATTTTTCTGCGCTAACCGAGCATCTGGATGTGCATCAGCTTAACAATTACTCACACGCAGTGCCCGAGGTAGGCGACCTGAAAGCACCTTAAAGTATGCTTTATATTTTAACGTTTCTATGCCAATTCTTGCAGATCAATTGGCAGGAACGCTGCCTAGAGCTACAACTGGAGCTGCATCGTTCTAAGAATCAAGCGGGACGCATACGCGATATGCTGCGAGATAAGGTAAGCTTAAGACAAAAAAAACTGCTTGAAAATTTATTGAAAATTTGTGAAGTCTGGTCACTTGAGCACAGAGATTTGTATGTGCTTGAAGTAGCTCAAGAGTTTGCTTTGCGTTAAGTTATTAAAGCGAATTCTATGATCAATAGAGAATTCTATTGAAGGACACACTTTTTTTATTTTTAAAAAAACTTTATTTCATATAAAATTTCTAATAAATAAAGCATAGTCTGGTGAATTGATTGAATTGTTCAAAAATACTTGAAATTTTGTGTATTGTTTTAATTAAGAGACAGACGACAATTTAAAAGTTTCAAGCATTTCTTAAGCTTTATTAAAACTAGTAGTAAATGAATGAATGAATCAATAGAAATAAAAGCTAGCTACTTGATATATCATATAAATTTGAATTATGCAAATTATATTTGATACAACAAAATTGATTTTGTGTGTTCGTAGATAGAATTGCGCACTAGCAGAAAACTGTATCTAAAAGTAGCTGAAAAGTGCCACTTAATCGCTAAATGCTAAATTTTAAGTAGCTTTTTTAATAAAGCTTATCATAGAATGCATTTTTATTGAAAACTATACATATTATTCATTTTTATGATGCTCAAAAAGTATTTGAAAACTAGTGCGCAAGAATTGCTTTATGTATTTTAGGGAACTAAGAGAATAATTAAATTATTTTGCTAATTTTTACATGCAAATTGATTTAGAAGTGACCATTAATATCAAATATTGGAGCCAAACAAAAATAGGATCAGTTTCTTTAAAGTTATTGCTCAATTGTCCTCACAATGGAAAGATAAATTTTATTTAAAAAAAGACAGAAATATCGGTTTTTGAACTTGAAACTCTAAAGGCTTGCACTTTATGAGGATGAAATAAGTATGTGTTTTTATTGCACAATTGTGCCCAGAATTGAAAAATAAATAAAATCCTCTAAAAGAGCTAAAAAAGTCAGAATTATTGGTTCATGGCATGACAGCCTTAAAAATTACACTTTAAGTAGATGGTAAGACTATGAGTTTCTTCAAACTTATTGCACAATTGTGCCCACAATAAAAATATGTATTTAATTTTATATAAGAGGTAAGCAAGTCGAAGCTTTTGGTTCAAGGTACGAAAGCTTTACAGAATCGCGCGTTTAGAAGATGAAAATAGTATGTGTTTTTCAAAATTATTGCACAATTGTGCCCTTAAGTAAAAGATAAATTATATTTTATGCAAGATCTGAAAACAAGTCGGAACTATTGGTTCATAGTATGGAAGCTATAAAGAATTGCGCGCTCTGAAGCTAAAGTTTTTTCAAACTTATTGCACAATTGTGCTCACAATGAAAAGAGTAATTAAAACTTTTATTCGAAGTAAGCAAATCAGAGCTATTGGTTCATGGCATGGAAAGTTTAAAGGATTGCGTGTTATGAAAACAAAGAGATTATGTATTTATTTAAACTTATTGCACAATTGTGCCCACAATGCACAGATCAATTTAATGTTTAATAAGAGCTAAAAAGTCGGGACTATTGGTTCATAGCAAAGAAACTTTATGGAATTGCGTGTTATGAGGACAAAAAAGCACGTGTTTTTTTTAACTTATTGAGCAATTGTGTTCATAATGAAAATATAATTTTAATTTTATATAAGAGGTAAAAAAGTCAAAATTTTTGGAGTATATGTTAGTGTATGTTAGTGTTTGGAAGCTTTAAAGGCTTGCGTGATATGAAGACGAAAAGATAACGAGTTTCTTCAAACTTATAGCACAATCGTGCCTACAAGTCAAAGATAAATTTAATTTTATGAAAGATCTAAAAACAAGCCTAAACTATTAGTATCTAGTATGCAAGCTTTAAAGAATTGCTTGTTATGAAAATGAAAGAGGATATGTTTTTTAAAATTTAGTGCACAATTGTGCCCACAATGAAAAGATAAATTAAAACTTAAAATGGAGTTATAAAAGTAAAAATAATGTGATTATAGTATAGAGGTTTATGTATTGCGCATTATGAGGATAAAAAGAGTATGTGTGATTTTTACATTAATTGCACAATTGTGTCCACAACAAAAAAATAAATTAAATAGCTGAAAAATTCAGAACTATTGATTCATGGTACAGAAGGTTTAAAGAATTGAGCATTATGAAAATGAAAAATTATGTGTTTCTTCACACTTGCTGCACAATTGTGCTCACAGCAAAAAAGTTCATTGATATTATATGAGAGGAAAGAAAGTTAAAACTATTGGTTCAAAAGCCTAAAAAACTTGCGCGTTAAGAAGATGAAAAGAGTATGTGTTTTTCTAACAAACTGCACAATTGTGCCAACAATAAAAAGACAAATTTAATCTGACATAAGAGTTACAAAAACCAAAATTATATGGTATGGAAGGTTTAAAGAATTGCACGTTATAAGACAAAAAAAGATGTATTTGTGCAAACTTATTGATCAATTGTGCCCACAATGAAAAAAAAATTTAAATTTTTGCATTGATCCTTCATAAAAACCGCAAGTTATTAACTTTTTTATTGAGATTCACAAAAATTGTTCATTCATTTTATAAAAACTAAAAAAGAGATCTAAATAAATGTTGTATAAGAATAAAGAATCAATATTAAAACTGGTCGAATAACTAATAGGCGTTTTCAATAAGTTTTGAATAAATATGTTAGAGTTTTTAAGAAAACCAACATTAAGCATGTTGAAATGCGAATTAAGTTTGAACTTGCGCCCAAAGCAGCGGTTCAATAGATTAAAAATATCGTTTTAAGTGAAAAATAGATGAAAATATTAAAAATGTGTTTTACTACAAGAAAATGATTAAAATAAAAACTGGTCGAAAAACTGGTCGACTGTTAAAAACTAATATTTCAAAGCAATTTTGAAGCGAAAAGTAAAGTTTATCATGATGAACAAGATTTAGTTAAAATAAATGAGAATTAAGAACAAAGTTGTACTTAAAACCGAGCTAAAATGATATAAAAAGTAGTATTTTACGAAAAAAACCAAAAATAATTTTAAATATTACAAATTATGTTAGAAGATATTAAAATTAAAACTCGTCGAAAACAGGTAGCATATTTAAAAAAGAGTTGCAACTTAATTTGGTTAAAACTCTCTGATTTTTCACGATAAGCAATATTAAATCAGAAGAAATGCGAATTACCTTTGCGTTTAAAATAGAGCTTACTTTTAAAAAAATTAGTATTTCGAGTTTTAAGCCAAGAAAAATGTGCAATTATGTCTTAAACTGCAAAGAAACATAAAATTTGGAACTGGTCGAAAAACTGGCCGAACATTGAAAATGTATTGAAACACATATTTAAAAACAATTTTTTATAAATATGGCAAAATTTTAAAAATTAACATTAAAAAACCATAAAAAATGCGAATTAAGATTGAACTTGCGACTTAAACAGAGCTTTAATTTTGAAACTAAGTAGTATTTCGAATTTTAAGTAAATTAGTTTTAAGTTTTAAGTAAGTAACAGAAAATATGAAAAATACAACTGCTCGATAAAGGGATCGAATGAAGTGAAGGGCTTTTTTCAATCAATATTGAACATAAATGTCTTATTTAAAAAGAAAAGTAATATTAAGACAGAGGAAATGCGAGTAAAGACTCAACTTGCGCTAAAATCAGGCCGTTAATTTTAAAATTTCAAAATGAAGATACAAAAATAGCTAGACATGAGTATTAAATTTCAATAAATTATTTAAATTAAAACTGGTCGAAAAACTGGTCGAATGAATCAAAGGGTAAATTTCAATAAATTGTAAAGAAAAATTTCATATTTTTCAAGATAAACGATATCAAGACCGAAGAAATGTGATTTTATATTCAACTTGCGCGAAAATTAGGTCTAAAATTTAAAAGAAAATAGAATTTCAAGTTAAAAATACAAAAATAGCTTGAAATTTCGATTGTATTGCAAGAAAATATGAAAATTAAAACTGGTCGAAAAACTGGTCGAATGAAGACAATTGTTATTTTTAATCAATTTTGAATAAAAATGCCTGATTTTAAAAGATAAGCTAACTTAAGATTGTAGAAATGCAAGTAAAGATAAAACTTGCGTCTAAAACAGAGCTTAAATTTAGAAAATTTTGTTTTGAGCTTAAATATCGAAATACCTGGAAAAATGGATTATATTGGCAGAAAATATGCAAATTAAAACTGGTCGAAAAACTGGTCGAAAGAAGTAAATTGCAATTTTTAATCACTTTTGAATAAAAGTGCCTGATTTTAAAAGATAAATAAAATTGAGACAGTAGAAATGCGCATTAAGATTGCATCTTGCGCCTTAAACAGAGCTAGAATATAGAAAAAAAGTAGAATTTCAAGTTGTAAATAAAATAACACCTTGAAATTTGTATTATATTTAAATAAATTATGCAAAATTAGCCTGTCGAAAAACTAGTTTTGATGACATTTTTCAATAGTTTTTTAAAAATAATTTTTTTTTAAATTTGGCTAAAATCTGAGATAAAATGAAAAATATAATTATTTCTAAAGCTGAAAATACAAGAATAAGTTAAAATATGCTTTTAATAGTGAGAAAATTCAAATTTACAACTGGTCGAAAAATTGGTCGAACATAAAATAGCGCTATTTTTGACCACTTTTTACTGAAAATGTTAATTTCTGATTGAAAAAATGCAAATTAAATTGATTTAACTCAAAATTTCAGACAACAGTAAGCTTTATAAGAAACAAAAAAATAAGAAATTCAAAGTGAAAACACAAAAATATGAGCTATATTGTAAGAAACTATCAAAATTAAAACTGGTCGAAAAATTGTTGAAACATTAAAATCTACCTTCTTCGTAGAGTTTTAATAACTTTTATACGCCATAAGTTGTGCTAAGAATAAAAACAAAATTAAAAGCTATTGAGTAAAGAAAATAATACGCAGCCATTATTGCGCCTCTTTATGAGCTTTAGTGTTTAATATGTATTCTGAAAAGCAAAAAAAAAAAAAAAAAATACTTGTAACGTGCTATGCTGCCTTGAAGCACACATACAATCAGACGAAATAAACAATAAAATTGCACAACAAGCAAAACAATGTATCGACGAGTTGTTGCCATTAATGAAAAGCAATAAAATGTCAACAACCACAATAAGAACAGAAGCAGTAGCAACAACAACAACCAAAGTAACAACAATGTAGATAATTTCACTCTCATAAAAACCAGATACAATTTTTGCTTTTTGCAGCTCCTGTTTGAGTCATAAAAATGATTTTCGTTATAAACTAAAAGTATGCAATAAACTGTTAAAAACCTCAACCAGACGAGCAAGTTTGCAGTGCAGCAAAAAGCAAACAAAAACAATGAAAAACCGAACAGGGAACAGGCTGCATGCCATACAATGCTTAATTTGTAAAAGTTGGCAACATTGTGCTCGAACATTACAAAAATTTATGCGTATCAACGAAATTTCAACTTAAATTGTAATTTTTGTTTTAGCATAATTTAAGTGCAATGTGGGAGGTTGCAGAAAAAAAACAACGAAAATGACGTTGCATACTTTTAAGAGCAAGTTTTAAGTTGTATTTGAAATTAATTTAATGATGCAAAATTTAAGTGTTTTGCCAAAACAGTCAATGAATTGTGAGCATATGTTAAAATAAAAAAAAAAATGAGTGCATACTTTTAGGCTTTAAGTTAAAATGAGTAGAAATTAGACTATTTTATTTTGAATTTTTTGTCTAACAGCAATTTTCGAGTGGTTTTAAAGAGAAACAAATTAAAAATAATTAGAATTTGCTGCATATTTTGTCTTAATCAAAAAACAATGCATATTTTAGGGCTCAAAAATGCGTTCATATCTTTAATTTTCTTTAATAAAAAATATTTTATTATTCTTTAATAAACTACATAGAATTGAATATATTTTTTATATTCATTTCATTATGAGCATTACTAAAAAAATTTAGAAATAATCATTGTTTTATGATTTTAATATTTTTGCTCCGAAAAAAAAACTGTATTCTTTTAATATTTTAAATTTTTTAATTAAAAATAAAAATCATTTCTTGATTTATATTTTGCTACTCAAACAAAAAAATCATTATTGATTTTTTTTTCAATCAATAAAGTCATTTTTATTTTTTTAATCGAAAACAAAAATAATTTGTTTTTATTTTTATATTTTGGCTCGCAAACAAAAACCATTTTTTGATTTTTAATTTTTGGCTCGATGAGAAAAACCAATTTTTTTATTTGTATTTTTTCGCTCGAAAAGAATTACCATTTTTTTTTTATTTTTATAGTCAGAAATAAAACTCAGTTGTTGATTTTTATTATTTAGCTCAGCAATTGAAATAATTGTTTGGTTTCTAATTTTTTTTTTGTTAAGATATAAAAATCGACTTCACACACTTGCTTTTTACAAAATATTTCTTATAATTTTGATGTAGAAACAAATTTAAAAATTATTTTTATATCTGATTTAAAAGATAAGTTTTTATTTACAAAAAAAAAAAAAAAAAAAAAAAATCAAAAATAAGTTTCAGAAATAAAAAATGTATTAATTTATTTTACGTTTAAAATGAACTTTATTAAAATAATTTAATATAATTAATTAAATTGAATAAATAAAACAATTTTTGAAAAATTATTTTTTTGTTTCTGAACAAAATAATAAAAACCTAAAAATGATTTTTATTTTTGAGGAAAATTAAAAAAATCCAAAATGATTTTCATTTCTAAGCAAAAAAATAGAAATCGTAAAACTGATCGAATGACGTAAATTGTAATTTTTACTACATTTTGATTAAAAATTCTTGATTTTGTAAGATTAGCAAAATTAAAACAGTAGAAATGCAAGTTTAGATACAACTTACGTCTAAAACAGAGCTTAAATTAAGAAAAAAGTAGTATTTCGAGTTTTAAATACCAAAAAAGCTTCAAATATGTATTATATTGCAAGAAAATATGGAAATTAAAACTGGTCGAAAAACTGGTCGAGTGAAAAAAAATTTAATTTTTAATCAATTTTGAATAAAAATATCTCACTTTGAAAGGTTAGCAAAATTATGACCTTAGAAATCCAAGTTAAGATACAAATTGCGCCTAAAACTGAGCTAAAGTTTAGAAAAGTATAGTATTTTTAGCTTAAATACCAAAATAGCTTGATAAATTTAATATATTTAAAGAAAATATGAATATTAAAACTGGTCGAATGAAGTAAATTATAATTTTTAATAAATTTTGTATAAAAATTCCTGATTTTAAAAGAAAAGCTAAATTAAGACAGTAGAAATGCAAGTTCAGACACAACTTGTGCCTAAAACAGAGCTAAAATTTAGTAAAAAAAATTATATTTTAAACTTAAACACCAAAAAAACTTGAAATATGAATTATATTGCAAGAAAATATGGAAATTAAAACTGGTCGAAAAACTGGTCGAATGAAAAAATTTTAATTTTTAATCAATTTTCAATAAAAATGTCTACTTTGCAAGGTAAGCAAAATTATAACCTTAGAAATCCAAGTTAAGATACAAATTGCGCCTAAAACTGAGCTAAAGTTTAGAAAAGTATAGTATTTTTAGCTTAAATACCAAAATAGCTTGATATATAACAAATATTTCAAGAAAATATGAATATTAAAACTGGTCGAATGAAGTAAATTGTAATTTTTAATAAATTTTGAATAAAACTGCCTGATTTTAAAAGATAAGCTGAATTAAGACAGTAGAAAGGCAAGTTCAGACACAACTTGTGTCTAAAACAGAGCTCAAATTTAGTAAAAAAAATTATATTTTGAACTTAAACACAAAAAAAAAACTTGAAATATGAATTATATTGCAAGAAAAGATGGAAAATGAAACTGGTCGAAAAAAGTAAAAATCGTATCATGATACCCAGTAGTCCAAGGCTAAAAAAAATTCATGAATGAATCATGTACGATTTTTCGTTCTCGTTGACGAAATAGACTGATTCGGTCATACATTTCGTTGACGAAAATTTCATATAAAATTCCCAAATTCGTGCACGAATGCTATCAGAACGTTGAAAAAGTTTTCAATTCATAAAATTCTTATATATTATTAAATTAATTATAAATTAATTATAAATAAATTATAAATAAATTATTATTATACATAATTATAAAATAATTTAAAATTATATTGCAGGGTTATGCTATTGTTTTTGAGCTGAAAAAAGCTGTTATCTCTTGCATACTTTGAGGCTTTTATAAATTTAATTTCCTGTTTTAAGCAAATAAAACTGACTTCCGTGCAGTAACTGTTTAAAGTATGTGCATTGCAAATACAACAGCAACATTTTTTTATTCCGGCTGTATTCAACTTGTATTTGCATTTCCGTTTCCTGTTTACACATTTACACAACCGGCAACAACCGGCAAAAAAGCAACAGTTTTCATTTCTGCTTAAAAAAAAATAATAAAATAACCTGTTTTCCCGAGTTTCGTTGCACATAAAAACAAAAAAAAAAGCATATCACATCATGCCGAACGCAGCACAAATCATAAGCAAATACAATGTAACATTTCAATTTCCGGCCTTACAAAACCAACCGCACTGCCTGAACATATGCAACAAATAATTCTTATCTCGGCTTGTTCTACTTAAATGCACACAAAACCATGTTGCTAAAGCTTCTCTCATATAAAGCATGCAAAAACTACAGAACTGTTGAAGTGTGTTGCGTTAATAGTGGGTGGTAGGCGTGCTTTCAAAAGTAGCAGTTAGACAAAAATTGCATACAAGTGTAAAACATGTAAACTCACACCCAGCAAAAGTTCTGATTCCTACGTTTTTTTTTTCTTGTCATTTTTGAGCATTTTGTGCTGATATGAATATCCGCAGCAATGACAGTTAAGCATATTCATGCAAAAACACAGATACACATCTACACATCTACACACACTTTCAAACACACACATAGCTTTATTTGCGGTTTCATGCTTTGTCATGCTTTTGTCTCATTTTGTTAAGCTTTTTCATAAAAATGACACGTTCAACATGCGGCAATAGCATAACACATGGAATGGTACAAACAAGGCATGAGCAACATTTAATGAAAAATAAAATTTTTACACTGAACTAGTTTTCAAAGAGTTGCCATAAATAGCACATATTTTAATATCCGTTTCTAACTTCCTTCGAAAAAAAACAAACATGCCTTACTTTAGTTAAACTTTTCTTGAAGACAAAAATGTTGCATGCATGTCAGCCAAAACGTTGACCTCCATTTCAGCTGCAAAGTGTTGAAATAAAACAGCCATCTTTAGGCACAACACATATTTAATTAACGCTTATTTAATTGACATAGTAATGACAATATTTGCCGCATATCCTGCTGTTATTAACGCATAATTTACTTTGATGAACTAATAAAAGCAACAACAGAAAGTTATATATATATTTTTTTTTAACAGCAGAGTTTGGCCTACAAACGACTGATAGTCGAAGCAATAGTGTTAGCAGACAGTTCTTAAAGCATAATTAGTGACGACGTCTGCTTTAGGGCGTATGTGTGTATATGTGTTTGGGTGCGAATGCGTGTTGGTGTTCTTATCATTAAACAAATTATCTGCTAATGAAGCTCCCCCAGAGATTCGTCATCATATAAAAGAATGTCTACATAGCTTGTTCATCATGACGTATGCGACATATGCATGCGTATTAGTTAAAGCTGACAAAAAAATAAAGAAAAATATGGCTTGGCAGAAAAATTTTTTCTTAAGGCACAATTGCGCCTTAAAATTTAGAAGCCATAGTTAGCAATTTATTAAAAGATATAACATAAATTGTCGAACATGACAATTGCGACGCATATGTTTAAATAAAAACTGACATAAAACTAAAAACCTTTTCCTTGCCGGGGAATTTTTTCATAGAGTACAATTTTGCCTTAGAATTTAAAAACAGCAAGCAATTTTTTAATAGATTGAACAATAAATTGTCTGTGATGACGTTTACAAGTGATATGTAAAAGTTTAAGCTGAAAAAAAAAATTATAAAATATGATTTGGCGGGAAATTTTTTCTTAAGGCACAATTGCACCTGAGAATTTAGAAACAAAAATTAGCATTTTCTTATACGATTGAATATAGCCTGTACAACATAACATCTGCACAGAATATGTATAAGTTAAAGCTGACCAAAATTAAAAAAATATGACTAAGCGGAACATTTTTTCTAAAGGTACAATTGCGACTACAAATTGAGAAGCCATGTTTAGCAATTTTTCATACAATTGAATATAACTTGGCCAACATGACAATTATGACGCATACGTATTAATTCAAGCTGAACAAATAAATTCAAAATATGACTTGACGAAAAGTTTTTCTTATAGCACAATTGTACCTAAGAATTTAGTAGCAAGAGTTAGCATTTTCTTGTACGATTGAACATTACTTTTACAACATGACGTATGCAAAGGATATTTGTAAGTTAAAGCTGATAAATATTAAAAAATATTGTTAATAGGGACATTTGTTTTAAAGGTACAATTGCGACTTAAAATTTAGAAGCCATATATAGAAATTTCTTATTTTATTGTAAATTATTTGGCCAAAGTTATAATTGCGACGCAAACGTATTAATTAAAGTCGAAAAAAATTTAAAATATGACTTAGCGGAAAATGGTTTTTTAAGGTACAATTGCACTTCAGAATTTAGAAACAAAATTTAGCATTTTCTTATACGATTGAACATAACTTTACCAACATGACGTATGCAAAGGATATGTTTCAATTAAAGCTGAAAAAAATTAAAAAATATTGTTGATCGGGACACTTTTACTTAAGGTACAATTGCGACTACAAATTTTAAAGCTAAATTTAGCAATTTTTCATACAATTGAACAAAACTCGGCCACCATGACAATTGCGACGCATACGTATTAGTTAAAGGTTTAAAAAATAAGATATAAAATATGAATTGGCGAGAATGTTTTTCTAAAGGTACAATTACAACTTAGAATTAACTTGCAAAAGTTTGCATTTTCTTGTAAGATTGAAAGAAAACTTGTTCACCATGACATTTACAAGGGATATGCATAAGTTATAGCTGACACAAAAATAAAAAAATATTTTTTAATGAGGAATTTTATCTAATGGGACAATCGCGCCTCAAAAATTAGAAACAACAGTTCGCAATTTCTTATGCGATAGAACAAAACTTGTCTGACATGACAATTGTGATATAATCGCATAAATTATAGCTGGAAAAAAAATGAAATATATGATTTAGCGAGAAAATTTTTCTGAAGGTACAATTGCGCTTTAGAATTTTTAGACAACAGTTGGCAATTTCTTAAAAAACTGAACATAACTTATCCATCATGACGTAAGTAACGTAAACGAATAAGTTAAAAATCTCAAAAACTGAAATAATGTTTGGTAGAGCATTTTTTTTTAAATCGCAATTGCGCCATAATTGAGAAATAAGAAAAAGCATTTTTTTTAAATTGTAAACAAAACTAAATTTATTCTTGAGCTGCATTTGAAAAAGTTTTTATATGTATTTGAATAATTCAAAGATAGATGAAACTGCTACTAGGCAAAAAATTGTTTCTTAACGCACAATTGTAACACAAGAATGAGAAATAGCAAAATAACAATCTTAACTAAACAAAGTATTTTCAAACTAAATTAAAAACAATTTTCCTAAACATCTAAATAGTTTTCAGTAACAAAAATAAAAAAAATTGTTGGTCTTATTGAGTTCGAAATTGCTCCCTTATATTACTCTCTTCAACTTCATTATTGCACTTTCTGATTTCCAAAGCACAAAAACAAAAAAGCAATAAAAACAATAACTCGTTGTTGACTTCTTGGCTTAAATGAGTCCTTTTAAAATGATTTTTTTTATTTTATACGAATCTGCAATGTTTTAAAATTGTCTTTACTGATTTTATTAGAAGGAGCAATAAATTTAGACTAGTTTTTTATTCATTCTTATTCTGCATTAAGCAAGCTGTATGAAGTTAACTAATAATTTCTTATAAAGCCTTATGATAAAGCTGTGATTTCTAACATTTTTCTATGACATAGCAATTTTTTTTATATTAGACCAATTTAATTTTGTCTTGTCATATTTTGACTGGCATAATGAAAATATCTAATTAAGATACGTCTACATTCAGCCAGTCTTATTTCAACTAGTGTCGGCAAGTTTGTCAAAATTAGACCAGTTTTATTTGGACTAATATAATTTCTAACCAGTTTTAAATTAATTTTTTTAACAGTGTTATTAGAATTGGTTTGTAAGTTTTCTTATTTTTTATTTTCGACCAGTTTTCAGAAACTTGGTAAAAGTTTTTTTACCGACCAGTTTTACTTGCGTCAGTTTAATTTTGTCTCATTTAAATTAAATGAAATTTTAAAATTTTTTATTTCGACTAGTTTAAATTAGACCAGTTGTACTTAGACCATTTTTATGTGGATCAGTTTTCTTTCATACATTTTGCTTTAATAAAAGCTTTCTTACAGAGCAGTTTTACTTACGTCAGATGAATTTTGGCTCAATCATTTATATATAATGCAATTTAAAAATTTAAAAAAATTTTATTTCGACCATTATTAAAAACCAATTTAAAAAAATTTTATTTCGACCAGTTAAATTTGATCAGTTTTGTTTAGACCATTTTTATTTGGATAAGTTTTATTTCATACCTTTTGCTTTAACATTATTTGTTTTCGTAAGTTTGCAACGTTCTTAATTTAATAATTGTTTTTACTTTTATTTTTAGACCAGTTTAGCTCCGATTTTAAATTCGACTCGAAAAATTAAATTTAATGTTAAATCAACTTGTTCAACTAAACTTGACATCATATGTATTCGTAACAGTTTTTCTTGAGACCAGTTTAGATTTAATCAGTTATATTTCGACCAGTTTTATTGAAAACATTTTCATTTCGGTTAGTATTAATTTCAAGGTTTTTGCTTTTTAAATAGCTCTTGTAAATTTCTAAAGTTGCTTAATTTTATTGTTGTTATTTTACTAATATTTTTTAGAACAGTTTAGCTATGACGAGCTTTATTTCTGCTCGAACAATTAATTTAAATTTTAATTCAACTCGATCAATTTAACGTGACTTCAAAATTTTTGTAAATGATTTTCTTCAAACCAGGTTTATTTCGACCAGTTTTATTGAAACAATTTTAATTTCGGTCAGTTTTCAGTCAAACTTTATGTTTTTAAAGTTTTATTTGTAAATTTCCAAATTTGCTTAATTAAATTGTTGTTTTTTTTAATATATTTTAGACCAGTTTACCTTCGATGAGCTTAACTTCGTCTCAAAGAAATAAATTAAATGTTAAGTCAACTCGATTAACATAGCCCGAGTTTAAAATTTTTATAATTTTTGTTTTATTGAGACCAGTTTAGTTTCGACCAGTTTCAAATCGACTAGTTTTATTGAAATCATTTTCATTTCGGTCAGTTTTATTTCAAACTTTTTGCTATTAAAGCTGCTTTCGTTAATTTCCAAATTTGTTTACTTACATTATTTATATTACTTATATTTTTTAGACCAGTTTAACTTCGACTCGAAAAATTAAATTTAATGTTAATTGAACTCGTTATTCATTAACTCAACTTATTGTGACTTCAAAGTTTTTGTTACTATTTTTAATCAGACCAGTTTAGTTTCGACCAGTTTTATTTCGACCAGCTTTATTGAAACACTTTTCATTTAAGTCAATTTTATGTGCAAATTTGTGCTTTTAATGTATATTTATTGTATTTATTTGCAGTTTCTTAACAAAAATTTTTATTTTTTGCTAGTTTTTTTTAGACCAAATTAGCTTAGATTAGTTTAATTTTGATAAGAACAAAAAAATTTAATGTTATTTCAACTCTATCATAAAAATTGCACAAGTTTGGAACAACTTTATTTCGACCAGTTTAATTTCGACCAGTTTTTCGACCGTTTTTGTAAATTTTTTCGTTTTTAAGGGTTTTTTCCACAATGACTCGAACAATCAAATTTTATGTTAACTAATGTTGACTTCATAAATTGTTTTTTAATAACTCTTAAAATTTTTCAAATTTTTGTAACTATTTTTATTCGGACAAGTTTAGTGTTCGACCAGTTTTATTGAAACCACTTTCATTTTAGTTAGTTTTATGTGAAAATTTCTGCTTTCAATGTAAATTTTTATAGTTTCTTAAAATATTTTTTATTTTATGCTAGTTTTTTTAGACGAAATTAGCTAAGATGAGTTTTATTTTCTTAACAACAGTTAAATTGTATGTTATTTCAACTCTTTTACAAAAAAATTGCACAAATTTTGAAAAATTTTATTTCGACCAGTTTAGACCAGTCTAATTTCGAACAGGTTTTCGACCATTTTTGTAAATTTTTTCGTTTGTAAGGTTTTTTCCACAATGACGCGAACAATGAAGTTTTATGTTAACTTATGTTGACTTCATAAATATTTTTAATAGTTTTTTTAAAATTTTTGTAACTATTTTTATTCAGAAAAGTTTAGTTTTCGACCAGTTTTATTGAAACCACTTTCATTTTAGTTAGTTTTATGTGAAAATTTCTGCTTTTAATGTTAATTTTTATAGTTTCTTAAAATATTTTTTATTTTATGCTAGTTTTTTTTAGACCAAATTAGCTAAGATGAGTTTTATTTTGTTTACAACAGTTAAATTGTATGCTATTTCAACTCTTTTACAAAAAAATTGCATAAAATTTTGAAAAATTTTATTTCGACCAGTTTAGACCAGTTTAATTTCATCCAGGTTTTCGACCATTTTTGTAAATTTTTTCGTTTGTAAGGTTTTTTCCACAATGACTCGAACAATGAAATTCTATGTTAACTTATGTTGACTTTATAAATTGTTTTTAATAACTTTCTTAAAATTTTTCAAATTTTTGTAACTATTTTTATTCAGACAAGTTTAGTTTCGACCAGTTTTATTGGAAACCACATCCATTTTAGTCAGTTTTATGTGAAAATTTGTGCTTTTAATGTATGTTTATTATATTTATTCATAGTTTATAAAATTAATTTTTATTTTTTATAAGGTTTTTTTAGACCAAATAAGCTCAGACGAGTTTAATTTGACTAGAACAAATAAATTTAATGTTAATTCAACTCTATTATTAAAACTTGCACAAATTTCGAACAATTTTATTTCAACCATTTTAGATCAGTTTAATTTCCGACCAGTTTTTCGACCATTTTGTGTAAATATTTTCGTTTATATCTTTTTTAAAAATTCACAAATTTCGAACAATTTTATTTCGGCCAGTTTAGACCAGTTTAATTTCGACCAGTTTTTCGACCATTTTTGTAAAAATTTTTAATTTTTTAAGGTTTTTTCACACAATGACTTGAACAATGAAATTATATGTTAACTTATGTCGTCTTCATAAATTTCTTTAATAGTTTTCTTCAAATTTTGTTAACTAATGTTATTCAGACCGGTTTAGTTTCGACAAGTTTTTCGATTTTTTTTTTTAATCAATTTTTCGTTTTAAGGTTTTTCCACAATGACTCGAACAACGAAATTGTTTGTCAACTTATTATAACTTCATAAATTTTTTCAACAGTTTTTCTTTAGACCAGCTTAATTTCTACCAATTTTATTTTGATTATCTTCATTAAGGTCAGCTTAAATTACAAATTTGAGCTTTTAATGTACAATAAAAAAAACTTTTTGAATATAATTTTAATTTTTTACTAATTTTTTAGATCAGTTTTGTTTAGAAGTATTTTCATTCAACTCATATACTTAAATGTAATGTTTTTCATCTCTATTAAAAAAAATTGCATTAACTTCGCACAATTTTGAACTAGTTTAGACCAGTTTGGTTTCGATCAATTTAATTTAGACTAGTTTTTCGACTGATCGGTCACCACCTCTCTGCAGACAATGGCAAACCTCAGAGAGTAAATAATGCCATGTAAAGCTTCTTGAGAACATGAGCCGTTCGGAGTCGGCATAAAACATGTAGGTCCAGTTCTCGGTCAATTGTGTGCAAACATTTAATAACACACACAACACAATTGATCATAAGAAGCTCGGTCAAAGTCCTTTCAAGGGCTGAAATGGCCAATTTGTTTTTTTTTTTTTTTTTTTCGACCAGTTTTGTTTAAAATTGTTTGTTTTCAAGGTTTTTTCACATAGTCTTTAAGGTTTCGACCATTTTTCATACATGCTTCGCTGCAAAGTACATCTGTTTTGCTGCTTTCTTATTCAAAATTCTACACTCATTTTTATAGCCATAAAAATTGTGCACTTAATATGCGCACAAAAAAGTAACTCGTTCATTTTTGCTAAAGGCAAATGATTGTATTTTTGTTTTTTTGTTTTTTTTTTTTTTTTTGCCATACAAAAATCTTTGCTTTGTTCATGTTTGATGCCATAAATTCAATGCCGAAAATTGCAATAAATTGCTTGTCTGTATTTAAGTGTGTGTGTGTATTTTTGGCTGCTGTTTGCAGCACTTTGCAAACCTTAAAGCTCATAAATTACCTTTATTGCAATGCAATGCATGTTGTTAGAGAATTTTACATTTTCCCTAAAAGTAGTCATTGCCACATACATACGCACACACTTCTCTACACACTGCCAAACAGATATGCTGCATTCAATATGCAACGAAAAACGCCCACAATATAACAACAAATAAGCGCATTTGTAGCAATTTCCTCTGCAATATCCTTTTGTTGCTTGCCTTTTTGGCAAAAAACAACACACATACACCTTTTTTGGTTTGCAGCAATGATTTTTGGGATGCTATTGTTGTTGTTGTTCTTGTTGTTGTTAAATAATTGTCTCTTTTTGGCAACTTTTGCCAAAGAACATGCACAGCAAAGCTTTGTCAAAAGTTCTTAGCCAGGATTTAGCAGAGCTTAAAAAAAAAATATGTAATGTCCTTAGCAATAGAGACGATTTTTTGTCGCCAATAGCATTTATAATCATTTAAATTTGTTTTTTCATATTAAAATCTTTAGCATCGTTAGCTATCATCTGCCAGGCATGTTCTTGCATAATTTGCCAACATCAAAAATTAATATGCTCAGCACACATACCTACACAATTATTCGAAAATCAAGCGTCCCCAAAAACTATAGTAAAACCAGATTAATTAATATGACAAGCCGGCATATGAGCACGTTTCGAAAATTATATCCTTAGGGGAAATTTTTGTGTCTTTTATACTAAAAAGCTATTATGAATTTTGTAGTAGAGTGTACAATATATATATATATTTTACCCGCAGCTAAATTTAAGACAAGCACAAAATTTTAAACAAATTCAGACAAACAAACAGATAAACAGTTTGAAAGCTTGCTTGTGTAAGTGTGTGTCTAACTGTTGTGTAGCTGTCTGTCTGTCTTTCTCTTTGGCTGTGTTTAATTTGCGTTTAATGAGTGTTGAAAGCCAAAAATTTTGTTAACATCTTTGGCATACTTTTAGGCCTTAAAGAAAAAGGGTTTTTCCCCAAAAAAAAAAAATCATTTCATTACAGCATATTTTCAGGCGCTGACAACACTTTGGTCGTCATTTTAATGCAGAGTATGTTGTTAATGTGTACCTTAGCATGTACATTGAAATATTTGTGTGTATTGGCTGTGCATGTGTGTGTGTGTGTGTGTTTGCATTTGTCCTTCTTATCCTTGCGGCTGCTCATTACTGGTCCATCGGCTGCATAATAAATGTAGCTGCAAAGAGCTCAAGCAGCTTAATGTCTGTCTGTCTGTCAGCCATATGTTGTATGAATGTCCTGGCATGTCCTGGTTTAAGCATGAATTTTTGACAGTAAATTCAGCTCTGTTTTCTCTGCTTTCTTTGCATATGCTGCTGCTACGGCTTCTTCTTCTTCTTCATTAGTTGGTTGACTTGTTTGAATTATTCCCAAAAGCATTTTTAATTTTAATTATGGCTGACATGAGGTCTACGTGGTGGTGATGGAATGATGTTGGTGCAAGAGTTGCTGCTGGCGACATATGCGTTGCTATTTGAAGCACAAAAATTTGATAAAAATATATGGCGCTTTGATGGGTTAACTTTTTCAAACCCAACAGTTGGCGGCGTGGAATTTAAGCAATTTATAATTAATTGAATTGCTGCATAAAGAGAAAAAAAAATTTTCTAACTACAAGAAATGCTTTACAAATAGAAAAGTTGGCGAAATTTTAAATAGAATATTTAAGTTAAATACAGAAGTAGAAGAATTTTAGTCTAAAAAAGTAAAAAAATAATTTCAGTTAAATTTTGAACGGTTTCATTCAGGCTAGTTGAATTTGGAGCAGCTTAATTCGACCAGTTCAATTCGATAAATTTCAAACAGTTTAAAATCGACAATTTTAAGCTGCACTTATATTATATTCAAGCAGTTATTAATAGTCGTTATACTATCAGATTTTTAATTTCGACCAGTTTAATTTCCAACAGTTTTAAGGCAAAACAAATCCTTAAAAAAGGCAAAACAAATGAAAAATTCAAATAGTTCAACTTCAATCATAAAATATTGCTAAAATTTTTACAAAAAATGTTTGAAGGATTATAGAATACTCGCCTTTGCCATTTCAACCTGTGCTTCCTGTGCATTTTTAAGCATACCCTTACTCAGAGAAATGTTTTTGTTTTTGTTAAAAAAAAACCTCTCTCATAAATAAACGACAGCTGATTGACAAGCTTTGCGCTGCATGAAAGTTAAATAAAACTGTCAAGCAAAAGAAAAGGATTTAATTAACGAAAGCAACGAAGTCAATGTTGATTTCGAGCAATTAAGCAGAGTAGCACAATAAAGAAAAAAGCAGAAGTATAAGAATGCTGTGAATAAAAGATTTCAATTAATAAAAGTGCTACAGCCATCAGGTATAAATAAAGGATACACGGCAGAATTTTGACTGAACCAATTATGCATGATTGGCTGCTGCAGCAGCATTCGACGCAATTCGCACGACATTTATACAATTTATATAAATTTATATCCTTATATATATACATACATACGATCTTCAAATGTGACACAACTCAAAATTTTGAAATTTTCAGGAGATCCAAAAAACTATTTCTTTTTCAAAGCATACTTCATACAAAAGAAGAACACATAATCAATTTTTTAAAAATGAAAGAGCAATCAGATTAAAATAAAATTTTAACAGTCGATGGAGATGTGCGTTACGAATTGGTTTACATTAAAAAGTCAAAATTGAAAAATTTTGAGTTGTATCACTTTTGAAGAGGGTGTGCGATATATATATATATATTTAATATATATGTTCATTTATTTCTGTTTTACCCCGGCCTAACTGATACACGAAATTTTTTTTGGCATTAAGTCACAACACAAGCCGATTATAGTCATTGCTTGAATGTCCTTCATTATGCGTTTCAGTTGTCATCGTCTCTATGTAGCTTGCATAAAAGGATTAACCTCGAAATCCTCTTAAGTGTAGCTCTGTTTATGACTCCGAGTGGTCAAGCTAAGTTATTCAAGTTGGCAGTCATAATTGTTGGGCGGAAACATGCTTAACTTGTTCAAGCAGCTATAAATTCGGAGCTATACATATTTCTATAAAAATGAAAATTGGTGTTCATGAAGAAGTTGTTTTTGTTGCTAAGCAATTTTTAAGCTAAATCTAAGAAAAAGCAAAACAAAGTTTATGTAGGAAAGATTTTTTCCTATTAGAGATTAGAGAAAAAATGTATTTCCTGTAAAGAAATTAATTCATATTTCAATAGTTTTCAACTCAGTAGTTCCTAAAACATACATGCCAGAAATATACTTCTTAATCCTCCAAACTTATTAAAAATGTATTTTATGCTTGCATGTTATTTAAAAAATATTGAAATTATTTAAAATTTCATATCAATAATTCAATTATATTAGAAAAATTGATAACAGTTATTCCTCCAACATACATACCAGAAATATACTTTTTAAGCCTTCAGACTTAGCCACAATTTATTTAAAACTTGATGTTGTTTCAAAAATAATGAAATTATTATTAAATTTATTTAATTTATTTAAATTATTCATTAAAAATAATAAATTTATATCAATAATTTAAATATTACAGAAAAATCGAAAACAGTCATTCCTACAACAAACATACCAGAAATAATCTTTTTAAGCCTTTAGACTTATCCATAACATATTTAAAACTTGTTATTTTAAACTGTTTCAAAAATAAAGAAATTATTTCGAATTTCATATCCATAATATTAATATTTCACAAAAATTAAGTATAAAAATATTGCAAGCTTGATAACAAGAATTTGAGAAGAAGATTCTACAGAAATTTTTCTAATTTGTGTAGTTTTTTTTCAAATTTAAAAAATGTTTACCTTATTATAAAACTTACTACTTCGAAAAAATTGCATGTTGAAATATTTCGAGTTTACTAATAATTTTGTATGTGTCAAATTTAAACATCAAACAAATAATAGAAAAACTTGGATCTTCGAAAAATTTCGAACCTCGAATAAATTCAAAAAATTTATTCAATTTATTATTTATTAAGTATTTAAATTCAAAAAACTGTAAACTTAAAATAAAACTTAAATTTTCTAAATATGCATATTCGCAAAATTTAAAACTTTTCGCAATTTTCATTTTCATTTTTTTTTTTTTATCAATGTGTCAAACAAATAATCGAAAAAATTAATCTTAAAAAAATTTCGAACTTTGACATAATGACCTTCGGAAAATTTCGAACTTCGAAAAAATTTATATTCGAAAAATTTCGAACTTCGAAAAAATTCAAAAAAGTTATAAAGTACTTAAATTAAAGAAATTTAAAACTTAAATCGGACTAAACACTTCGATGTATTGCATATTCGCGAAATTTCGAAATTTGAATTTTCATGTTTTTTATTATCAATTTGTGGCATATTGAAAAAAACAAACAAATAATCGAAGAATTTGAATCTTCGAAAAGTTTCGAACTTCGAAAAATATAAAAATATTTATAAAGCGCTTAAATTTAAGAAATTTGAAGCTTAAAATTGGACTGACAACTTCGAAAGATTTCGTATTCGCAAAATTTAGAACTTTCACAAACATCTTTAGCTTAAAATAAGACTTCACATAAATAAATTGCATTTTCGCAAAATTTAGAACTTTTAGAAATTTTAATTTTCATGTTTTTTAAACTAATACGTGTCATATTTAAAAAGAAACAAACAAATAATCGAAAAATTGAGTCTTCGAAAAATTTAGAACATCGAAAAAATGCAAAAATTTATAAAGTACTTAAATTAAAGAAATTTAAAACTTAAATCGGACTTAATACTTCGATGTATTGCATATTCGCGAAATTTCGAAATTTGAATTTTCATGTTTTTTATTCTCAATATGTGTCATATTGAAAAAAACAAACAAATAATCGAAAAATTTGAACCTTTTAAAAGTTTCGCACTTCGAAATAATTCAAAATATTTATGAAGTACTTTAATTTAAGAAATTTCAAGCTTAAAATCGGACTTACAACTTCGATAGATTGCGTATTCGCAAAATTTAGAACTTTCACAAACATTTTTAACTTCAAATAAGACTTCAAACTTCAAAGTTTAGAACTTTTCAAAATTTTAATTTTCATGTTTTTTAACCGATACGTGTCATATTTAAAAAGAAACAAACAAATAATCGAATAATTGAGTCTTCGAAAAATTTAGAACATCGAAAAAATGCAAAAATTTATAAAGTACTTAAATTAAAGCAATTTAAAACTTAAATCGGACTTAATACTTCGATGTATTGCATATTCGCGAAATTTCGAAATTTGAATTTTCATGTTTTTTATTCTCAATATGTGTCATATTGAAAAAAACAAACAAATAATCGAAAAATTTGAACCTTTTAAAAGTTTCGCACTTCGAAATAATTCAAAATATTTATGAAGTACTTTAATTTAAGAAATTTCAATCTTAAAATCGGACTTAAAACTTCGATAGATTGCAAACATTTTTAACTTCAAATAAGACTTCAAACTTAGATGAAATGCATATTCGCAAAGTTTAGAACTTTTCGAAATTTTAATTTTCATGTTTTTTTTTAACCAATACGTGTCATACTTAAAAAAAACAAACAAATAATCGAAAAATTGAGTCTTCGAAAAATTTCGAACTTCGAAAAAATTCAAAATTTTATAAAGTACTGAAATTAAAGAAATTTAAAACTTAAAACGGACTTAACACTTCGATGTATTGCATATAAGCAAAATTTCGAATTTTTCGAAATATTAATTTTCATGATTTTTATTATCAATTTGTGTCTTATTGAAGAAACCAATCAAATAATCAAAAAATGTGAATCTTCGAAAAGTTTCGAACTTCGAAGAAATTAAAAATATTTATAAAGCGCTTAAATTTAAGAAATTTCAAGCTTAAAATTGGACTTAAAACTTCTAAAGATTGCGTATTCGCAAAATTTTGAGCTTTCAAAAAAATTTTCAACTTAAAATAAGACTTCAAACTTAGATAAATTGCATATTCGCAAAATTTCAAATTTTTCGAAATTTTAATTTTCATGTTTTTTATTATAAATTTGTGTCATATTGAAACAAACAATAAAATAATCGAAAATTTTGAATCTTCGAAATATTTCGAACTTCGAACAAATTCAAAATATTTATAAAGTACTTAAATTAAAGAAATTTCAAGCTGAAAATCAGACTTAAAACATCGATACATTTCGTATTCGCAAAATTTAGGACTTTCACAAAAATTTTTCGTATCAAAATTTAAAAATTTTGAACTAAACAGCGTTAGTCTGCTTGAACTAGTTAGTGCTTGAACTTGAAAAAAAAAGAAATTTCGAAAAATTTCGAATTTCGAAAAATTTTAAAATTCACCAAAGTTTTCATGCCGAAAAATTTGCAACCTAGAAAAATGTCAAATTTAGTAAAGTTCACTAAATATTTCAATTTAATTTTTAAAAAAGTTGTTAGCAACTCATTGAAAACATCATCGAATAATTTTTTGGGCAAATTTTAAATTTCTCAAAAAATGTTTGAAGTAACCTTACCAAAATTTCCAGTTAATCTACTAAAAATTTGAAAAATTTTCATTTGTTTCATTTTCAACGTGTCCAATTTTTAAGTATCGAAAATTTTTTTGGTATAATTTCTAATGTGTTTAATTTTATAACGTTCAGAACTTGTTTCCTCAAAATTTTTTGAAATCTGTAAAAATTCATTGAAGTCATCTTTTACGATAATCTTTCAAGGCATGTTAAAATTTTCTCCAATTTTTTTATTATCAATTGTAAAAGTTTTGAATTTAACATCTTTAATTTCCAAGTTTGAAATTCGAAAAAATTTAAATTTCGAAAAATTTCGAACTTCGAATTTAAAAAAAACGATAGGTTTTCTTGTGAAAAGATGTTCATGTCAAATGTAATAAAGTTTTCAAGGTGAATTTCTTTTGTAAATTTTGGAAATATTGGAAATTTCAAAAACTTGGCAATGTTCAAACAAAATTGAAAAATTTGCATGCGGACTTTTTAAACTTGGAAAATGTGGAATTTTCCTCCAAATTTTTTTAAAGGTGTTGAAATTTCATTAAAATCATTACAAACAATTTTTTCAAAGCGAGTTTCAACTTTTCAACATCTTTTTACTTAAAATATGTAAATGTTTTGAACTTTCTATCTTTAATTTTCGAGGTCGAACTTAGAAAAAATTTAAGCCTCAAAATATTTCGAAGTTTGAAAAATATTCAAAGTAAACAAACTCGAAAAAATTTACATATGAAAACATTTTATACTTGGAAAAATGTCGAATTTTCCTCAAAATTATTTCTAAGGTTGTTAAAAATTCACTTAAATCGTTATCGAAAATTTTTCAAGGCAAACTTTCGAAATTTCAAACAGGTTTGGAGCTTGTCGTCGCAAATTTTTGAGTTCAAATTTCGAAAAAATTTAATTTCCACAAATTTCAAACTTCGAATAATTTTGAATTTCAAAAAAATCGAAAAGTTTTCATTTGCTAATTTTCAACGTGTTGAACTCTAAAATGTCAAATTTTATATCGTCCAGGACTTGTTGCCCCTAAATTTTTAAAAAAGGTATTGAAAATTAATTAAAATAATCATCGAAAGTTTGAATGTTTTTATTATAAAATGTAACAATTTTGATCAAAACTCATTTCAATTTCTGAGTTCAAAATGTGAAAAATACGAAACTTCGAAAAATTTCGAATATTGAAAAATTTTAATTTTCGGAAAACTCGAAATATTCTTATGTGGTAAACTTTTCAATTTGGAACTCGGTTGAATTTTATAAAGTTCACTTCGAAATTTTTTAGAAGGTTTATAAAAGTTAATGGAAATCGTCAGCAAAGATTTCCATGGTGAATTTCCACGGTATGATTGAAACTCTAGATTTTCAAATTAAAACTTTCAAAAATTTAAACTTCTTGAAATTTCGAGAAAATTTCTATAATTTCTAAATTCTTGAATTTTATTACGTTCGGAACTTGTTTCCAAGCATTTTATGAAAAGATGTTGAAAATTCATTAAAACCATCATCGAAAATTTTTCAAGGCGTGTTACAAACTTCTCAAATTTCTTTTTTGGTACAATTGTAGAAGTGTTGAGCTTGATCTAGAATTTTCGAGTAAGATCTTAAAAAAATTTAAACTTCGAAAAATTTCGAACTCCAAAAAAGTTGACATTCAGAAATATTGTTAAGTTTTCAAGTGGAAAAACTTTCAACTTGGAAAAATGTCCAATTTTATACAGTTCAGGCTATGTTTTCTCCTCTTAAGTTTTTGAAAAGGTGTTTAAAATTTTTTAAAATCATTAACGAAAATTTTTCAAGACAGTTTTCCAATTTCGCAAAAATTTTAACTTTAGCAGTTAGTTTTAAAGTTTAAACTTCGAAAGTTTTCAAACTTCGAAAAATTTCGAAAGTCGAAAAATGTCGATTTTCCTAATTAGCTCGAATTTAGCATAAAGAAAACTCGAACAGAGAAAATCATTTTTTACATTAGGTTCGAAAAATTGTAGAAGTCAATTTTGAAAACTTAATTTTTCAAAAATTAAGTCAGAAACATTTTCAAAGTCAATTTCGAAAACTTAATTTTTCAAAAAAATAAGTTCGAACATTTTTCGAAGTCAATTTAGAGAACTACATTTTGAACAAATTAAGCCAGATACATTTTCGAAGTTAGTTTAGAAAACCAATTATTGCAAAAATGAAGTTCGAAAATTTTTCGAAGTTAATTTAGAAAAGCAAATATTGCAAAAATTAAGTTCGAAAATTTTATGAAGATAATTTCGAAAACGCAATTTTGCAGAAACTTGCTAAGTAACTTGAAACAAAAAAAAATGGAATTAAAATAAACATTTATAAATTATTTGCAGTCAATTTTGCAAAGTTTTTGCAATTTTACATTTAATATATTCTTAAATTCATAACAAAAATCTCAATCCCAGCAAGTTAAACTAAGAATTTACAATGTCACTTTATTTAATGTTGCCAAAAGCACAACAACAACGAAACTAGCTCTCAACCCAGCTACATTATTTTTAGCTTCAACAATTGGGGCGACCAAAATGCTTTGACTCAATTTCTTTTCGAACATAAAAGCATAGCTTTAAAGCAAAGCAAAAGTTAACAAAAGATGAAACAACAACAAAAAAAAAAGAAGCAAGCAGCAAAGATAAGAAAACTTAACAATGATATAAAAATGAAAAATGAAATCAAATACAGTTGATAAAATATAAATTGTTTCGGCATGCAAAGCATACAAAAACAACAAGCTGCGATGTTAGCCGCTGTCACTTGCAGACAACAGCACCAGCAGCGTATTTTCACTGTCAAAAATTTGAAATATATAAGTCAACTTTTAGGCGCAAATGGGCGGCAAAAACTGTCAACTACCCTCATGGCAACACAATGCAAATTATATGTTTTGTTATTATTCTTCCACATCATCTTCTACTTCTTCTGCTTGTTATGTTATATTTGCTATTTTTGTTTTTTTTTTTTTGCATATTTCAAATTGAGGTTTCACTTTGGTTATGAGGACGACCGGATGTAATATGTTGCTTATAGCGTGTGCTGCTCAAGCTTGTAGCGTTATAGCAACAAAAACAACAACAACATTAGAGAAAATAGAAGAATACAACAAACATAGCAGATTACCAAATAAAACAAAAGCTCAAGTCAGCAATTTTGGGTCGCATCCTTGCTTGTTTTTGTATTGTTTTTTGTTGATTTTTTAGCTAAGTTCCAAGAAACTTGTTAAAAGCGAAATCCTTGAGAATTCAGTCAATTCTTGTGGTTTGAAGAGTTGTAGTTGCTGTGGTTTGCTGTTGTTGTTCTTGTTTTTGCTGTTGTTGACCCAAAACGCTTTTTTTTGGACTTTTGCAATTCAAATTTTGCGGTTAACATAAAATGTTACACTTCTTTTTTGGAGCAGCCCCAAAAGTATGCAAAATTTTTGACAAAATCTGTCAAGAGCACCAACGGCAAAAGCAGGCAAGGCAGAAATAAATATTTTATTCATATATGAACGATAAATATTTCATCATCACCACAACAAAAACACAAAAAAAAATATCGATAAATTTTCATTTCACGACCTACTGCCACACATTAATATTAACACACACAATCACTCGAATTTATTGCCAGCTGTCAAGGCCTATATCAAGAATACGCATTCAAGCCACTAAATATATGAAATGTAACCCTTTATGTCTTTGACCCTAACTCATAGAGCCAGACATGCTGCCAATTAAATGCCATAAACAAAAGAAAAAAATACAAAAAAACCGTTACCATAAACTGACAAGTTAATTAGTGTCAAAAAAATAATCTAAGCAATAAGATTTACAAAACTTTGCCCATTGTCTGTTTTATGAAATTGGCTTAAAAACACAAATAAACACATTTTGTACATAAATAAATAAATGCAAGACGGCACCCAGTAGCAGCAGCAGCAGCCAACCAGCTAACATGTTTCACGCCGTCAAATGGCGGAAAATCTTGGCAAACATATTTTCAGCATTAACTCAGCTCGTTTAAGTCTTGTCGACGCTGGCACAGCATAAAAAGGGTTTTGATAGCCTGACTTACATCAGTGTATAACGTATCGAGCATACTTCATTACGGCCTGCTTGACACAAACTCAAATAAACACACACACACATACACTTGCACATATGATAGACACATTTATAGTCACTTCTACATACAACGGCAGGCAAACATTTTTTTGTTTTGTTCCCCTGATAATACAAGTGAAAGTGGTAAAAATATGTGCGCCGTTTTGTATGCGCCCGAAAGCATGCAACATTTAACCACATGTTAAAAAGTTACAAAATAATTTCCAAAGCGGAAGTTCTTGGTAAGAGGGTGATTTCCTTCTTGTTATTTTTTTATTCTATAAAACATATATTAAAAGACTTTTTGATAAAGTCTAACGGGAATGATAATGAAGTTGTTGAAGAGGGTGAGGGAGGGGGTAGAGGTTCTGCAGACAAAATAGATAATGTTTTAAAAAAGATGTTTGAAATTTTGTTAAGTACTTTTTAAAGAGTTTTTCAAGAGCGGCGCATGTGGACAGAAAACTTTTTATGTGAAGGTTAAAAGTTAAAAAAAGTGGTTTGATAATTGTGAGAAGCATTGGTACTAAGCAGCTAAGAATTTAAAAAAATTTTTAATTTTTTTGATATATGCGGACAAAAATACTTGAATGAGAAGAACAAGGTAAAAAACAAAAAAAAAAATACGAAAACAAAAATCACGAAATGCCACGAAATTATGAACGTTAACAAAAAAATTGTTTTTAAATTTGGTCAGTTATCAAAAGAATCGAGAAAAATATCGAGTATTTGCATCAAAAGTTAATAAAAAGAAGGAGAAGTAAAATTAACTAAATAAAATAAAATAATATAAAATAAAATAAAATAAAATAAAATAAAATAAAATAAAATAAAATAAAATAAAATAAAATAAAATTATATAAAATAAAATAATATAAAATAAAATAAAATAAAATAAAATAAAATAAAATAAAATAAAATAAAATAAAATAAAATAAAATAAAATAAAATAAAATAAAATAAAATAAAATAAAATTAAATAAAATAAAACAAAATAAAATAAAATTAAATAAAATAAAATAAAATAAAATATAAAAAAATAAAATAAAATAAATTAAAATAAAATAAAATAAAATAAAATAAAATATAATAAAATATAATAAAATAAAATAAAATAAAATAAAATAAAATAAAATAAAATAAAATAAAATAAAATGAAATAAAATAAAATAAAATAAAATAAAATAAAATAAAATAAAATAAAATAAAATAAAATAAAATAAAATAAAATAAAATAAAATAAAATAAAATGAAATAAAATAAAATAAAATAAAATAAAATGAAATAAAATAAAATAAAATAAAATATAATAAAATATAATAAAATAAAATAAAATAAAATAAAATAAAATAAAATAAAATAAAATAAAATAAAATGAAATAAAATAAAATAAAATAAAATAAAATAAAATAAGATAAAATAAAATAAAAAAAAATAAAATAAAATAAAATAAAATAAAATGAAATAAAATAAAATAAAATAAAATAAAATAAAATAAAATAAAATAAAATAAAATAAAATAAAATTAAATAAAATAAAATAAAATAAAATAAAATAAAATAAAATAAAATAAAATAATATAAAATTAAATAAAATAAAATAAATAAACAAAATAAAATACTAAAAACCATCAGAAAATTGTTGAGAACACATTGTGTTGATATAAAAAAACCTTGTAAATTCCACTGTAACGAGGCTCCTTAAAACAAATCTAAAGTTAAGATTGGTTCTTATAAGAGAGGGCAACCCTAGTCACAATAGGCCTTAAGGCATTGGTAATTGGTGAAATTTTTGCTAAAAATAATTAATAAATACACTTTAGTGACTCCTAAAATGTCCGAATGTATCACAAGGTGCTAATATTTTTCATCCTTAAGATTTCTTCACAACATACCAACCCCTATCAATCATCCTTCGAATAGTATCCCATAATATATAAAGAAAAATTTCGAAAAATAATTCAGACCTTTTGAAGGATAACCAAATAAGTGTCACATGAACAACTAGGTGCTAATGTGTTTCCCTTTAACATTTATTTCCAACACACTAACTACTATCAATCATACTTCTGAAGATCCTCCACAAAATATGAAGAAAAAATTCAAAAGACAGTTCATAGATTTTGCAGAATATTCATACAGGTGCCAAAAGTATCACTAGGTGCTAATGTTTCGCCCCCCTCACTTTCCAACATTTTAGTCCATGTTATCCTCACCCTATTAGAAAGCTTTTTAGTGGTCTCGGTACAAAAAACACAAAATATGAAGAAATATTTTGAAAAATAAGCCACAGTTTCTGCAGGATATCCATAGAGTCAAATTTATAACTAGGTGCTAATATTTTCCCTCTCTAACTTTATTCTAACTTATTCATCCCCTATCAGTCAGCCATCTAAGGGTTTTCGTACAAAAAACACAAAATATTAAGGAACATTTCCAAAAAATGGTCGAAATGTGTCATTAGGTGCTAATGTTTCTTATCGTTTAACTTTTCTTTTCAGCATACTACATCCTATCAATCATCCTTCTCAGGTTTCTCCACAAAATATGAAAAAAAAAATTCGAAAGATAGTTCATAGATTCTGCAGAATATTCAAACAGGTGTCAAATGTAAAACAGAAAATATGAAGAAATATTTCGAAAAATAATTGATAATTTCTGCAGGATATCCATAGAGTCAATTGTATCACTAGGTGCTAATGTTTTTTCTCCCTAACTTTGCATTACAACTTATCCATCCCTTATCAGTCAGCTTTCTAGGGGTCTCCGTACAAAAAAAACACAAAATATGAAGGAATCTTTTGAAAAAAAGGTAGAAATGTAGCTTATGCACTTCCTTTCAGTCATTCTTCTATGAGTCTCCCCACAAAAAACTTAAAATATGACGAAAAATATCGAAAAATAATTCACTGCTCCCATAGGTTAACGCTTGCAGAGGCACTAGGCACCAGGCAAGTATTATGAGGTGTCTTTATTTTTTCACGCTAGAAATTTATTTCCAATATATCCACCTCGGGCAATCAATTTTCTGGAGGTTCCAGTACAAAAAATCAAAATATGAATAAGCGAAAAAAAATTAGTCCAAAGAAGTGTCCAATATATCAATAAGTGCTAATGTAGGCACCTATCTTAAATCCAGCTTATCCTCTACCTATCTGTCATTCTTTAATGGGTCTCCCTATAAAAAACACATAATATGAAGAAAACTGTCGCAAAATTATTCATTTCTCCCACAGGTAATCCCTAGAAGAGTCAAATGTATCACTAGGTGCTCATATTTTTTCATACTTAAAATTTTTTTACCAACATTACCACCTCTTTGAGTCATTCTACTGGGAATCCCCTATAAAAAACCCAAAATATGAAGAAAAAATATTAAAAAATAATTCATGGCTTTTACGGGAGTCAAATATATCACAAGGTGCTTATATTTTTTCATCTTTAACACTTTTTCCAAACAAGCCACTCCATATCAGTAATTTCTCTGGGGTTCCCCCAGCAAATATCACAAAATATGAACAAAAATATTGAAAAATAATACATAGCTCCAACAGGTTAACCCTAGCAGAGCCAAATATATTACCAGGTGCTTTTATTTTTTTACACCTACAATTTTTCCCAAAGATATTCACCCCTGTTAGTCATCCTTCTAGAGATCTGCCTACAAAAAAAGATGTATAATCGAAAAATAATAACTCCATAGAGGTGTCAAATATATCATAAGGTGCTAATATTTTCCTTCTAGTCATTTCTTTGGGGCTCTCCGTACAAAAAAACACAAAATATGAAGCGACATATCGAAAAATAATTCTTACCTCCCATAGGTAACCCTAGAGGAGTCAAATGTATCACCAGGTGCTCACATTATTTCATGCTTTAAATTTTCCCAACAAATTCAGCCCTGTTTGTCACTCTTCTGGGGGTCTTCTTACAAAATACTCAAAATATGAATAAAAATATCGCTAAATAATTCACAGCTTCCACAAGTTAAATCTTAAGGTGTCAAATGCTTACTTGGTACTATCACTAGGTGCTCATACTTTTTTGAGCTTAAAATTAATTCCCAACTTATCCACCCCATATTAGACATTCTTCTAGGAGTTTTTGCACAAAAACCACAATATATGAAAAAAAATAAATTCGTTAAATTCTCTCGAATCGAAACCCTACAGGGGTCAATTATATCACGTTTAAGTATTCTTTAGAAAAACCTTTCTCCTATCTGCCACCTTCTGCCAATTCTTCAAAAAATCGTTTTAACTCTCCTGAGTCCTAGTGAATCCTTGATTGGTCAAATTTGATTAGCATCTTCTATTAATGATTTTTCTCCAAAATACTTCTTGATACTATTTTCTTAACCAAAAATGTTTTCAATTCATGTATTGATTCTCCGGGGTGACCACTTGTGGAGCCAAATGTATTACTAACCTCTATTATAATTTCACCCTTAACATTTCCTCTGAACAAACCAAAACTTTACCTGCCATACTTCAGGAAGTCCCCCTATAAATATACAAGAACTGGAAGAAACTGTTGATATAATTATACCACCCCCGGGGGACCTCTTAAAGGGGTCAAGTGACTCACTTAGCCCTAGTATTTTTCCTTATCACACATTTGCCCCCGTTTTGGGTCTATCCGAAATAAAATGCACATTTTTGGTAAAATCGTTGTAACTCTCCCGGAATGACCACCAAAATGGATCAAATGTATCATTACTTCCTCTTAAAAGCAAAGGGTATAAAAGGCTGTTTTTCGGCCCTCTAATATTTGCCAAAAATAAGAAAAATTTTTTTTAATAGGCAAGGATAAATTTCGAGCCGATTTGACTACAAACGGAAAAAAAACCACCCCTCTTAGGTCAAATTATGAAGAGCGGCTTGTTCAGGGACTTTGATTTAATATGTACCTACATATAGGTTTTTGGTCACCAATTCCAAATCCGAGGTCAGTTTGTCTGTATTAGGGGCTTTTCCAGGCCATTTCAAAGTCAAAATGAAAGAAAAAAACAGAGATACGAGGTCTAACTTCCTGATAAATAGGTTTTATGGGTAGCTGACTCCGAATTCGAGGTCAGTTTGTCTGTATATGGGTTATTTCAAGGTTATGCCAAGGTGAACATAAAAAACAACACAGATATGATCTGAAAAAACTGATATATTTGAGTTTTTCGGTCAATAATTCCGAATTCGAGGTAGTTTTGTCCGTATAAGGGTCAATTCAAGGTCATTCTAAAGTCAAAATGAAAGATTTGGTCGCTGATTCCAAATCCGAGGTCAGTTTGTCTGTATTAGGGTCATTTTAAAGTCAAAATGAAAGAAAAAAAAGAGAGATACGAGGTCTAACATCCTGCTAAATAGGTTCTATTGGTAACTGCTTCCGAATTCGAGGACAGGTTGTCTGTATTAAGGTTGTCTTAAAGTCATTCCAAGGTCTAAATGAGTGGACGAAACACTGAGATAAGATCTGCAACATCCTGATATTTAGGTCTTATGGGTCGTTTATCCCAGGTCAATTTGTCTGTATTAAGTTTACTTCAAGGTACCTTCAGGGTCAAATGGAAAAAAAAAGAAAAAATTTGTTAAACTTACTGATATATAAGTGTTAGGGGTCACTGATTCTAAACTAGAGATAAGTTTTCCCGAATTAAGAGCATTTCAAGGTCATTGCAAGGTCAAATTGACTAAAACAAAAAAACAGAAACAATGTTAAAATTTCTGATATATAGGATTTGTGGGTTGTTTATTCCGAATTCGAGGTCAGTTTGCCTGTACTAAGATCAATTCAAGGTCATTACAAAGTCAGAATTAAAATAAAACAGAAATGCGATGCCAAACTTTCTGATATATAAGTTTTTTGTGTCTTTGATTCTAAAACCGAGGTCAGTTTTTCTATTAATTATTTATTCTATTTATAAGTATTAAGCTTATTTCAAGGTCATTCCAAGGTCAAAATGAAAAAAAAACACAGAGAAACAATGTTCAAATTTCTGATATATAGGATTTGTGGGTTGTTTAGCCGAGTTCGAAGTCAGTTTGTCTATATTAAGGTCATTTCAAGGTTATAACAAGGTCAAAATGAAAAAAATAAAACAGCAAGTTAACGATGTCCAACTTCCTCCAACTTCCTGTTATAAAGATTTTGTGGTTCGTTGATTCCGTATCCGAGAAGTTATCTGTATTAAGGTTAGTTTATGGTCATTCCAAGATCAAAATGAAAAATAAAAACCCGAAAAAAGATCTACAACAACCAAAAATATAGGTTTTTGGGCTCACTTATTCCGAATCTGAGGTAAGTTTGTCCGTGCTGAGGTTATTTCAAGGTCATTTCAAGGTCAGTCGACTACCAAAATAAGCCAAAAAATCCGATGTCCAACTGCCTGATACACAGGTTCCTGATGTCAGATTTTTCGTTACTTGATCTTGAATTGATCCTAAAAGGTGGTGAAGCTGGTTCAGTTTTTGGTCGAAACGACTCTTAATTGACTTTTAATTATTTTTTTTCAAATATGGGTGAGGTCAAAAAACGAATTTGTCATCACAAATTTTTGATCTGAAAATCTCCAAATGAAAAAACTCGAATAATAAAAAAAAATATATACGAATTTTCCTGGTGTGCCCACTAGAGTGTTATAAATCTAGCTCCTTATAAATTCTCTTTATCAACATTTTTTTCTTAACATACATGGCTCTATTTGACACCTTTCTGGGTAACCACAAAACATTTTTTTTAGTAGAAATTGTTATGCCAGTTCCAGGGTTGGCACTAGAAGGCTTAAACATTTCGAAAGGGTCGCTTTCTTTGATTTTTATTTTGTTCTTCAGCGTTTGTTGTTTTTGACAAAACCTCTGGAGGTCATACCACAAAAAATACACGGACCCTTAGAGAAGTAAAATGTATCACTAGAACATGCTAACCTTTCAAGTATTTGCCATCCAAATAAAGTCCCTTCCGCAAAAAAAAAATCCCAAAAAATTAAGAAAAATTTCAAGAAGCAACTTAAACCTCTCCAGGGAGATCACTAGAAGAGACAGATGTATCACCAGCTACTATTAACTTTTCTACCCCAACATTTTTTTGCTATAAAACTAGACCCTATCTATACACCGTTCTGTGGGTCCCCTAAATAATGAAAATTTTTTAAAAAAAAAATATATATGCAACTTTATCAAGTCAATCGCTAGATGGTTTAAATATATCAACAAATCCAATTTATTCTTCTTCTGCAACATTCTTCCTTAGCATACCAATCCTTCCAGCTGAAAACCTCCTAAAGGTTCCTATGCAAAAAATACTAAAAAATCAAGCCAAATGTCAAAAAATTGTACATCATTTTTCTTGATGCGAAAGTAGAGTATATTTAATTAAAAAAAATTATTAAAAAATTTTTGCTATTATATTTAAAAACACTTATTTTATTTAAGTAAAATTTATATATAAAAAAGTTTAAATATAAGAACTTTAAACTTTAAATATAAAGTAATAATTAAATATATAAAAAAAAAATTTAGCTTAAAATTTAAAAAGTTTTGATTTTATTTTTTAACATATTTGAACACTCTTGATCTCCTCAAGGTAAATTTTGTATAATAAATGTACTTAAATAAAATAAGTGTTTTTAAATATAATACCAAAAAATTGTATATAATTTTTTTTGTTAGTATTAAAAATTTTTAAATAAATTTGTTTTTGAAGTAATTTTTCCCAAAATATTTTTTAAAAATTTTGTGTAAATCTACAAATGATTTATGTTTACCTCAAACACATCACAACTTCATTACTTTGACGCTGAAAAGTATGCAATATTTTATGGCACTCTTAAACTACAACTTAACGCAGTTCTATATGAAGAATTTAGTGTCAAGCGTGCAAATCGATTGCTTTATTTTATAGTACCTTGAAAATTCTTCAATATAAGTTGCCGCGAATTCACAGACACACACACACATGCATGTGTCGAATTTCCCAACTCATTTCAAAAATCAATAATCATTGTCAGTTGATTTAAAATTCAAATTCCTGAGTAGCACAGACGAAGCCACAGTCACACAACCACTAGCTGCTGGTTGCCATTTTGATATCCTGTGCCAACAACATATCATATCCTGATATTAAAAACATGTGCAAGTTGCTTGCAAAACATTGTCCTTCACGATGTGACAAACTCTCTGCCGAGTTTGCTAAAACTTGCCTCTCGTCCGTCCTCTTATGTATGACTGCGACATACAATAAACTGTGTTGTCAACGTAGCAGCCAGCAGCAGCAAAGTCTGATACAACAACAGCAAGAAGCACAAAATCAAATACACACAGGCACATAGACGTTAAGGAACACGCTCATATACAACAAAACTCGCACACACACATTCAGATACAGACAGACGCACAGCTATACAACATCTCTTTCATTTAAATATTTAAAGTTTCAAATGTTTGCTTTTGCTGCACACCTTAACCTTAATGCTACCCTCTTTCGCACACCAACATCAACCTGTCATGATTTGCCACATACTTTGGCCAAGATTTCCCAAAAATTCCTTTAAAGTTTGTGTATTTTTCACGAAACATAATATAAGAAAAAAAAATTGTAAGCAAGAAAATTCCCTACTTTTAGCCCGCCAAGTCGCGACGTTGTGCCAGCTTTACGCCAAGGAGCTGAGTTTGATTAAATGAACAATCATCGTTGGCTTGGGTGAAAGACATAAAAAACTTCCTTGTGCTCTAGCGGCTGGTGGCAGCAAGGCGGTTTTGAAATTCAAGCATGGTCGGGTGTGTTTTTGTTGGATGAATGCAGTCAGGCAGAATCGAAGATATTCGCCAACAGCTGCTGCTACCGAGAAATTTATTTGGTGTACATTTATTCGCACAATATTAATGGAGACACAAGAAACGTGACAGTGGAGTGAACAAGAGAGATAATGACAGAGAGAGAAACTGTACTGTGAGCAGTAGAAAGAAGACTTTGGAGAGTTGTTGAGAGAAAGAGAGAGAGAGAGTGAAAACCAGTGAGCAGTAGAGTGTATAAAAAAATAATAATGGGAAATTTTTAGGATAAGGATAGCAATGAAAAAATTTTAGAGTGTCATTTTTTGAAGGATTGAGAGAAATGTTAAACAACTGCCAAAGTTTGAAGTATTGCTACCCGTTAGGAAATTTATATGAATTTTTCATTAAGAGCTTCCTTTATGTACAGAATAATGGTTCTGTTTCTTCATATTTTGTGTTCGACTTGATAGTGCTTTGCTTGCAGTTTGCTCGCTCACATGCCAGACTAACGGCATTAGGCTAGAGTGTACGACTCTTATGTGATGATTGCGATGGTGCACGGTTCGAATCCCGATAATGACAGATTAACACATTTTTATGCTATGTAATTTTTCCTTAAATTATTTGCTTGTATAAATTTTAATAACCAAAAATAAAAATTTCGAAGCTGATTTGATAGCCACTCTCACTGGAAGTTATAAGGAGCCGTCGAAGCCGATTTAAAAGCTAACCGAAGGATAACAATGAAAAAATTTTAGAGTGTCATTTTTTGAAGGATTGAGAGAAATGTTAAACAACTGCCAAAGTTTGAAGTATTGCTACCCGTTAGGAAATTTATATGAATTTTTCATTAAGAGCTTCCTTTATGTACAGAATAATGGTTCTGTTTCGAGACCCACTAGAATGTAATGAATTTATATCGTAGGCACATGGTATAGAATAAAATTCAAGTGTGTCGAAAGATCCACTTGAATGCCTTTTGAGGGGCACATGACATTGGCCGTTTTTTTAAATCAACTTTTTTTTATAATTTTGTATTTTAGTAAAAAAATTTTAGCAAAATTTCATGGAAAAATTCTTGCGGGTTCAAAAGTTACAGCCGGATTAATGAGAGCGCATTTTTCTTTTTCAACCTTTTTTTTCTTTGTTCACAAACTTTGAACGCGTTTGTCTCGAAACCATGTTTTTCGTACTGGTTGCGGCACTAGCGGGTTCATTTTTTGACGAAATTTTTTTTTTGTATTTTTTTAAACTTGATTCGCTATTGTATGACACGAGCTTTTTTTAAATTTTTTTTTGATTTTTTATGAATTTCAAAAGTCAATATGTTATTTCGAAAAAACACACTTTCAAATTTGGAACATCAACAAAAATTGAAAAAAAATTTAAAAATGTTTTTGTTAAGATTTAAAAAAGTCATTTTTTTTTCCAGATCGGACAATTTTTGTGACTCCCAGCGCTGCAACCACGCGGCCCCGTTTTTTCTTTGCCGCCAGTTTGGAGCTCTATAAAACCATGTTGGAGTGAAAAATATATTTTTTTTAATTTTTTTCTTTAAATTTGTGCAATTCTCTACAATAATAAAAAAAATTTTGGAAAAATGTTTGTTTTTAACTAAGTTTAAATTTTTTTTTTAAATTTTTAAAAAAAGGTCTGTTTTCTCTGCCGCGAATGTTATGTCCCACCTTAATGGACCTATGGTTCAGTTCAATTTTGCTTAAAATATATTATTGCTTATTTGAAAATATATGTAGATTTAGATATAATATCATGTTTTTCACTTAACACAATGCAAGAAAAACTTTAACTTCTGAAATAAGTTTTTACGTAAACCTTCTGTGAATTATAACAGCTCAGTGAGTGCCAATACAAATCTTGCTTTGTGCTAATTATAAGTGCTAATTACTAACCATGGAACTCAATGCTTAGCATGCAGTTGGTAACAAGTTTTTACGTAAACCTTTTGTGAATTATAACATCGCAGTGAAGGGCCATACTAATTACTTGTTACTAACCATACAACTCGATGCTTAGCATGCAGATGGTAGTGATGTGTTTTTATTGTGGTTGTTGTTGTTTTTTTTGTTGTTGTTAAAGAAAAACGTTAACGTTTCAAACAAGTTTTAACATAAACCAGCTGTGAATTATAACATCACATTGAATGCCAATACAAATCTTGCTTTAGGCTAATGATAATTGCTTATTACTAACCATGGAACTCGATGCTTAGCGTGCATATGTGATATGTTTTTATTGTGTTGTTTTTATTGTTGTTATTGTTGTTGTAGCTGTGTGTCTGATATTGTTTTTATTGCAGACTGCACTTGCAAAGTTGCAGTTCAATGTATTTTTTGAAAATCACGTTTATGAACAACCAACCACACTCGGAAAAAAGTTTCTCGGAATATGATAAAAAAAGCCATCATATTTAGAGAAAAATGGTTTGGACTTTGCTCCAGAGAATGCTTTTCTCTAAATGTGGTACTAAAAATTCTCTAAAATTTTATCATTTTTTTTTTAGCTTCTATGAAAGAGAGAAATTTATAAAAATATACCGTTTTTAGAAAAAAAGACTTCTTTTTTTGAGAAAATATTTGTTTTCAACGAAAAAATGACTGCTCATAGTGAACTTTTTATCAAAATATAGGAAAAATTGTTCATTTTCAATAAATTCTTCTCTATAAATGAGCATATTTTTTTGTGCAAGAAAAATACTTATTATTATTAGAGACTTTGAAATATTTCCATTTCCCAGAAGTGAAGGAATATTTTTACGAAAATGTGAAAATTTATACTTTTTGCAGAAAATTTTATTTGAAAAAGAGCAAATTGCAATTATCGAAAATAAAGAAATTTTTTAACGCAGAAAGATATGTGCTTTTTTCTGAGTGCAAACATGATTTATATTGGCGGCCATCACACTGCTATAATTCACAGCAGGTTTATGTGCAAACTAATTTTCAAATCTAACAAATAGTTCAAACTTGTTGCTCTTTATTTTACCAAATGACAAAGTTAGCTTCAATCTCTGCATAATTCATCTGAATTTGCTAAGTCAATGTCTACACTTTTTTTATATCATCTGAGAAAGATGTGTTTTTTCTGAGTGCAGGCAATATTTATATTGGCGGTCATCACTTTGCTATAATTCACAGCAGGTTTACGTAAAAATTAATTTTAAATTTTAACAAATAGTTGAAATTTTTTGCTCTATATTTTTACCAAATGACAAAGTGAGCCACAAACTCATCATAACTCATCTGAATTGGCTGGTCAGTATCTGTTCATTTTCTTATAAGCTTTCATCAATTTATTTTTTTATTAAATTTTAATAATTCAATAACTGATTGAAATTTAATTTTAGTTTTAAATCGAATCAATTTTTGTCATAGTGATAAGTTATCATGTAGTACTAAAAAAGACTAAGTCTTATGGTACACCACAATTCTAAATATTAATAGTAATAAAATTCGTTTCGAACTTTATTATTTTGTTATGGATTTAATCGATTTCTGAAGTTTTATTTATTTTATTTGCTTTTTTTATGATTTATTATATAAATATTACATAATTTTATTTAAGACGATATCTTATCGATAGTTAGTTTGAGTTTATTTCAATAAACAAAATAAGTAATTTTTTCTTTCTTTACCCTGTTAACACCTTAAATTTGTTTTTGGATTTTATTAAATTTCATCTACTTAAAGCTGCAATTTTTAACTGCTTTCAATTTCTCGTCTTCAAAAACTTTTATTTATTGTCCTTCACACGAAGACTGACATGAAAACAAATTTGAACTTGAATCTGCTGCATTTGCAAATTCAAGTCGTTGACTTTTTGCCAAATGTTTGTGCGCTGACCAGCAGCTCAGCCAAAAACTATGCTAGGGAATTTTGCCACTTCAAAATTTCCTCGTTAAATTTCTCGCCACATCCATAAGGCACTCTCTCTCATTTATGCTCTCTAACAAAAACACCTGCTCCATCCACCTCTCTGGCACAGGACTACCGCAAGCATAAAACGTTGCCTGCTTTTTGGCCAACCAACACACACAACTCACAGCAAATATATCAAATATTTCCCAACTTTTATGCTAGTCTAGCTGCGCAGAGCAGCTTGTTTGAAGTTTTCTGCTCTCATTGAACGAACTGCTAAAGCTACAAGGCAGACTTGCCGCTGCTATAATATTTAGTTGTAATTTTGCTGCGAACGAAGCTGCATGTTTTTAGGCGCGTCTGCGTTAACGTATATTTTGCAAAACGTGTGCATAGCGGGTTTATTCATCTATACGCGTGTGTGTGTGTGTGCGTGTGTTGAAATGTGTTTCTTAAGTCAAAACAAAATATAAACAAAAATTTAAAAGTTGCTGAAAATTTCATTGCCGCTCTTTAGGCTCATTACAAATTGTAAACGCGCTAAAGCCAAAAGTTGTGTGTCTGTGTGTGTGCGCTTGCAGGCTATATTTGTTGTATAACATGTATAGCTGTATATATTTTTTTCTTGTGTTGTTTATTTTTGCTTAAACTGTATGTGTGTTTGCGTGCACTTTTGACGGTTTCTAACTTGCCACCCTAAATTATGCAAAGAAATTTAAATTAAAGATAAACACAGTGTAGCAATTTCGGCAAAACAGCAAACTCGGTCATATTTGACGTTTGTTTTTTATATTTTTTTTTTTTTTTTTGTTTTCCCTTTTTCGGTTTTTGTTGCTGCTGCAAAAACAGTTTACTTTTCATTCAGCTGTATATTTTTGTTATTTTTGTATATTATCAAAGAAGTTGTTGGTTTTATATTTTGTTTTACTGGCAAAGCAAGAAAGTGATTGATGCTTGATATATATATATAAAAATATATATATATATATATGTTTATGGTAGCTTTAAAATCTGAAAATTAAGACAATTATTAAATATGGCAACTTTTTGGGGCACAAAGTTTTAACTGCCTCTGTTTTAAGGCCATAAAAATGCAAAGAAATTAATAATTTTTTCAAAATATAATTGCATACTTTCTGGCTTTTGTTGAATGATTTTGAAAATAAATTCACTTGAATTTGAAATTTATGCAAATATCTCTAGAAGTGTTTGAAACCATTTAAAATAATTTTTTTATTTGATAGCTTTGAATACTTATTCAGAATTTATTTTCATGTATGTTGCTCTAAAAAAAATTTTTGTAGAGCCTAATTTTAGGAACTTGAAAAGCGAATATTTAAGAATTTAAATTTAAAGCATATCTCTAGAAAGCATAACGAATATTTAAAAATTTAAATTTATAAAATTTTAAATTTAAAGCATATCTCTAGAAGTGTTTTTAACAATTTTAAATAGATTTTGTTTCTTTTGTGGCTTTGAAAATTTTTCAATATTTTGAACATTTATTCAAAATTTTTAAATATTTTCATGTATTTTGCTATAAAAAAATGTAATTAAAGTATTATTTTATTAAATTAAATGCACATAATTAAGAATTAAAAATAAAAATAAGAATATTTATGCATATATTTAGGCTATTCAAAAGCGCATAATTAACAATTTTAATAAAATTAATTATGTTAAGGCATAATTTTAGGCGTTTCAAAAGTAAAGAAATAACAATTTTCTTAAAAACAATTAACTAGTTTAATAAATTAAATTTTAATTACAAAGTTATAATTAAAAAATCAAAAAAACAAAACGGATATTGAAATATAGCTGCATACTTTGTGGCGTTTGTTGAATGATCTTAAAAGTAAATTTATTTAAATTTGAAGCATTTTTAAAGAATGTTTTTTTAGACAATTTTGAATCGTTTTTTTTTTCTTATATGGATTTGAAAGGTTTTCAATTCTTTTGAATATTTATTCAAAATTTTAAAATATTTTCATATAAATTGCTATAAAAAATGTTGTGAAATCATTATTTTATTCAATTTCAACGCACATTATTAAGACTGAAAAATCAAAATAAGAATATGCTTAAAAAAATATACTTGTTTTGGTTTTTAATTCTTAAATATGGCTTTTGAATTGAATAAAATAATGCTTTAACAAAATTTTTTATAGCAAAATTCATGTCAATATTTTAAAATTTTGAATAAATATTTAAAATTTGTTTAAAATTTTGCTATAAAAAAATTTTCTTAAAGCATAATTTTATTAAATTTTAATGCACATTATTAAGAAATACATTAAAAGAAAATAATTATTAAAGCATAATTTTAGGCAGTTCAAATGCGCATAATTAACAATTTCAAAAATGAATAATGTTTAAGCATAATTTTAGGCAATTCAATAGTGAAAAACTAACAAGTTTTTAAAAATAATTAACAAGTTTCTTATATAAAATTATTATTATAAATTTATTTTAAAAAATTTCAAAGCATATATTTAGGACGGACTAAGAATGTTTGACATAAGCCAAGGAATTAATGAAAATGTGAAAATATGATTAAAAACTTTGTAGTGAACACATGTTAACGTTATTAACTAGAAAAGCATATTTTATGATTTAATGTCTTTCATAATTTCACGAGCTAAATTTTTAAAGCATATCTTAAGGAAACATTAGTTGCTTACTTTGATTTGTCATCCGTTTGTGTTGTATGATTTATAGTTTTGCGCGATGTTTTAGGATTGCCAACATATATAGAAATATATATAAAAAAAATTAATGGGGAAAATTTTCAAATCATATATTTGAGACTGTTATCGAGTCACAACCGCTAAAAAGATGTAACCAGCATTTTTACATATTTTTTGTCTTATCGAAGATGTTAACTTAATATATTAAAAAAAAAATTTATAATAACAAAATGATAAAAATTGAAAAAAATGCTTTAAATTAATTTAAAAATATTAATTTTTAATTTAATTTTTAAATTTAAATTTAAATTTAAATTTAAAGTACTTAAGACATAGTTGTGTCATTTAAAAAAAAAAAAAAATAATACTTAAAATTTATATATATAAAAAATTTCGCTTAAAATAAATTATAAAAAATTATTGCAAATAAATAAATAATACTGTGATATACTTTTTTAAATATTTTTATAAAAAATTTTTTTTTAATTTTTGCATTTTTTGGGTTTTAAAAAGTAGCCCAAAAATTTATTGCAGTGTTGTAGTATTTTTGGTGTTTGTATCATAATTATTGGTGTTTGGTTTTTGACGGCAACACATTTGGAATTAATTTCTTTTCGAATTTAGACAAACATTTCGATGCCCAAAAATATGCTTTAAAATTTTAATTTACTTAAAGTATTCAATAGTATCCAAAAAATATTTAACAAAACAAGTTTTCGATTTTTAGTTAATAATTCTAAAAACAAACATATATTTAAAAATTTTTCTTGACATACAAGAAAAATTACAGCTAAGCAATGCCTAAAAATATGCACACAAATTTTTAGTTTCTGTTTAAAACATACTTTAAAAGTATTTACAATTTATCTGCATTCCTGATAAACACTGCAGAAAAGGGCAGAGTTTATTTTGTTTTTTTTTAATAAAATTCTTTTAAAAATTTGTGAAAATTAGTTTATCACACTAAGATATGCTTTAAAATTTATGTTTTCACATTATTTCACATTATTTCGTAGGTACTGAAAAACTATTGTGCACAAATTAAATTTCTTCCGATGTTTCTTTATAGACAATAAAAATTGCTGATAAGCAATGCCTGAAAATATGCACGTAAATTTAATAATAGCTGTTTAAAACATGTTTTTCAAAATTCTTTAAACTCATCTTCATTCTTTTGCTTTAAAAAAAAACATAAGTAATTTTTGAATTAAAATTATTTTAAAAAAATGTTGATAATTTATTTAATCGCACCTAAGGATATGCTTGCAAATATTTGAACAGTTGATATTTTGTAATGTTTTTTACTTTGCTGAACAATTTGTTTAATTATCTTGCATTTTATCAAATTTCTCATCATATGCTTTTGCTTAAGACATCGTGTTTTAATGAAAGAATTTTTGTATTCAAAAATGTCTGAAAATAATTTTTATAGCATGTGGTACAGAGGCAAATGTACTGATAAATTTAATAAAACTCCACTTCACAAATTTTTTTTTTCCAGGAAGACCTTAAGAATTACCAAAATTTACTTGCTTATAATTTTAGAAGCTTATACTTTGGCTTAACAACTAATTTCGGTAATCCTTAAAAAAATATAAGAAACAAATTTAGCTTCACTTTTTCTTAAATCGATTCAATAATTTGAAAGAAGAAAGAAATCCAGTGAAACAAGTGTAGAATGTTCTATGTTTAACGTTATGCAACATCAAAATTCATACAAAATTCAACCTGAGACAAATCCAACATGCAAATTTCAATCTGAGTTTTCTGCAATCAACTACAACGTCCAAAGTCATATATATTGAATAAACATTTAATTTCAGTTGATTAGAAATGAGTAAAGAATTAAAGAAAGATAAAACCTTAGAACTATGGTCTGGCCGGGATTCGAACCCACAAACTCTATGCTGGCAGTCAAGCACGCTAACCACTCGACTATCGAGGCCGCATGCTACAGTACTTATTTGAACTAATTCTTTTTATTTTGTTTTAAGAATTCATGTAAAGTAAAAAATTGGAATAATATTGCATACTTGTAGGCAGAATTTATTTTTAAACTGAAAATATTGTCAAACTAAAGGACTTGTGAGCTCATTGGCATAATTAATAAAAACATATACTACCAAAATAAATTTCACTTCACTATTTTAGGATTGACATATGTATAAAGTACAATTGGAAACGAATAGGAATATCATACAAAAAGGTTTTAGGCACACAATTTAGGTTTAATTGAACATTTCAGTGCATACTTTAAGGCATTGCTTATCTGCACATATTTTTCTTGACTAATTTAACATTATCTATGCTTACCCAGCAAAAAATGCTTCCAAAAGAAGGTAAAGTAGAAGGGAAGGTCGTAAGTTCTATACCTTCTACTTTCATACCCAGAAGACATTTTTTTTTTTTAATATATGACATTAGGAGGTGCGCTTTACTTAGTATTCTCTGGAAGTGCCTCTAGAATTGAAGCCTTCTTTGGAAGCTTTCAATGAAAGAAATCTAGAAGGCATTTTCCAGGAAAACTTTAAAAAGCCATTCCATGATTCAGAAAGCATTAGACAAAATTCTTCTAAGAATATATTAAACCATTGCTTTGCACAAGCCATGCCATGGAAGCATTCTTGGAAGCTATTCAAAAAGCCTTTTAGAACTTTATGATAATGCCTACTGAAAGCACTTTTCGATAAGGCTGAGGAGAAGCACAATTCCATTTTTAGATTGTCATCTGAAAGCAATGTATCTAAGAAAGCATCTCAAGTTTATATCAAAAATTTTGCTGGAAATTTATATACATTTTCGTATTTTTATGCCTAATGAATTAATAAATTTTAAAACATTGCATATTTTTGGGCTCAACTTTTGCCAAAGTCTTAAAGTAAAGTACAAAAGTCGGTTATGAGTATAGCAGCAAATTTTGTATAAAGATATCAGTTTTTCATACAAACACTTTTCTGTTGCCTAGTTTCAGGTGTTTTTAAAATTTAATTTTCTTGAAAAAATATTTTTTTATGCCATAAAAAAACCTTGAAAAGAAGTTTTTTACAAAAATACCACTACAACATCTGAATTATTTAATGTTGCCTACTTTCAGCTGTTTTCAAAATTGCATTTTCTTAAGAAAATATTTTCTTCTGCCATGAAAAAGTCTTGAAAGCAAGTTTTTTTATAAAAACAAACCATTTTGAGTTCCATATTTTGTTTATGTTGCCTACTTTCAGGTGTTGTTATAATTGCATTTTCATGAAAAAATATTTTTTTCTGTCATAATACTTTGAAAGCAAGTTTTTGGTAAAAATACCATTTTGAACACTTTAATGTGGTATAGTTTTAGGTGTGCCTTATAATTGAACTTTTATGAGAAAATATTTATTTTTTCTGCATTAAAAAAAATCCTTGAAAGCCAGTGTATTACAAAAATATGATGCCATTTTGACTACCAAACATTTTAATGTTGCCTAGTTTCAAGCGTTTTTATATGTATTTGTATATTTTTTTTAAATATTTGTTTTTTGCCATATAAAAACATTGAAGGCAAGATTTAACAAAAATTTCATCTTAACTCCGGAACACTTTAATGTTGCCTAGTTTCAGGTGCTGCTGTAATTGCATTTTCTTAACAAAATATTTATATTTTTGAAATGAAAAAATATAATTTTTTTGTTTGTTGCCAACTCATCCATCATATTTATCATGCTTGTCTTGCACTCATACACCAGCAATTTTGCATACAATGCCAACAGCACTTGTGTGTGGATATGTCTGCCATCATCAACAGCTGCTGCTGTTATTAATCCTTCACAGAAATTCGATTATAAGCACTGCAGACAGTTTATGCTGTCCACTCCACACGTGATTCAAAAATTTTCCTAAGTATATATGAGTACATGTGTATTTGTGTGTACATGTGTGTCATTGCATTCTTGTCTGTTCGCACAGAGACGAGTCTATCTATGCACACATAACTCATAGCAACATATTTTACTTATTTTTATATGCACACAACTTGTCTGCACAATTTTTATGCATATCTAAAAAAAAAAAAAATAACAACAGAATATTAAATAAAATATTTTTTTGGTTTCTGTTTTTTGTTTGTTCAACAATAAAGGTGCTTCTGTGTGGTTGTGAAGGCTAGCTTAACGCCATTATTTATTACTGTGCACTGCGACAGTTTTTTTTTAATTAAACTTTCATATATTTGAGCTCTGTTGGGGCAAAAATTGAAAATAAGGCGCAAAAAATTTATTTATTAAAGCTGCTAAAGGTATGCAATCATTTTGAACTAAACAAAATAACTAAAAAAGAGCTAAAAACTGAAAAATAAATTAAATTCAATGTTGAAATAATATACAAACATAAATTAAATATAAGTTAAAAGACATTTGAATATTAGAAATGCCTAAAAGTATGCACTCAAATTTGAATTTACATGAATTTTATCAAATTTTGCTCCGTAGTAATAACTAAATATATGTTGTGCGATATAACAGTTAATTCTATAACAAATTTGTTGCCTACTTTTGTGCAGCTCGGACACACAACTATATTTTGATAACAAAACATAAATAAAATAAGATTTACATGGAATTAAAGAATAATTTTGGTTTTTTTCTATACAAGAAACATGTAAACAAATAAAATATCACATTTTTGTCGAAATGTATTGAAAATATTGAAAAAAAAAAAAATTTTAAATGTAGCTTCTAGGAATTCTTGAATTGTTCTTAGCATATGGAATTTTATATGGCATGTGTTTTGAATAAAAATAAATGATTTATTTGCATAATTTCAAAATAAAAGCTTTGTTTATTTTAGAACATTTTCTAATTCGAATGTTATAGCATGTACTTAACCGCATACAAAGAGTTAACGACATTTGTATGACCTGGCAATCTTTTGTTTGTTTGTTTTTTGTAACCTGCTTAGCCATCCTTCACACATTGTTTTCTTAAGAACTCGAAAATATTTTCTCTGTCTTGCAAAGTATATGTATGTGGCAATCTATGTATTGAATATAAATCGACTGTTCTGTTTATTTTCATTTGTGAGAAAATGTCGCAAAAATTAGAATTTCCGTTCAAGTCTACAAATAAGCCACAACAATAAATAAAAACAAACAAAATTAATCTATAAATAAAGCTCAGATAAGCCTTAACAAAACTAAAGAAAGTTCTTTAAATAATAAAAGATCATATTTAAATTCCTTGACGTAACCTTAAAGTATGCTGCAAAAATATATTCTTTTAAGAAAACTCTGTTATATATTATGCTTTAAGACTTTTGTTCATGTATGTTCATAAGAGAGCAAATTGAAAAGCTCACCTCAAACCTACAAGTATGCAATACATATTTTTTCGAACATTCACGAAAAATGGTTTAGATTTCTTATGAAAACGCAAACTTCGTTCTTAGTTTCAAATTTATAACTACAACCACTATTTTTATC